>PVKV010005256.1:0-117329 GCA_004027835.1 Alouatta palliata | reverse complement strand
GTGGGGAGTTGGGGAGGGATAGCATGGGGAGAAATAACAGATACAGGTGATGGGGAGGAAGGCAGCAAATCACACTGCCATGTGTGTACCTATGTAACAATCTTGCATGTTCTTCACATGTACCCCCAAACCTAAAATGCAATAAAAAGTATATATAAAAATAAAAAAAATAAAAAAAATAAAAAAAAAACAAATATCATACTACATTTTTCTTATAGCTAATATCCTCCAGCTATTACAGACTAGAGGGTACAAGTCAATAATCCTTGACAGTATTAATAACTTTTTTTCAATATTTTAGGAAAGCTCTTTGCTCTAACAAAAGGACATCGATAGAACTTCAGATTTAACTTAAATTTTAAGGTAATAGATAAATAATCACTAACATTTTTCTTAACTGTTTTTAACAGAATAAACTAGCTACCACATTTATTATACCCTCAAATTGCCTATATTAAATGTCTACTATTCTTCTAAGATGTTTTAAATTAACCAGTAATGAAGTTATACTTTCTAGTCATGGCTAAATTAAAGAAAATAGAGATTAAAATTTTTTGTTTCTCCTGATCTAAAATTAGCCTTGTAAATTTAAATGTAGGATACTCCTGATAATGGGGCTGATTATAAGTTAGAAGTATTGAGAGAAGGAGAAAATTCTTAGCAGATCTTTTTTTTGTCTTTAACATGAATACATGAATGTATATGTGTAGTTTGTGAGTATATAACATAATATTTAATTATCTCATACAGATTAATCTTGCCATCATTTGTTCTGAATTCATTTTCCCTATGTTCTCATTTAGTTTTTCCCTTTATTGTCTCCTATTGACAAGAGTATTATGTAAAAATTAACTCTGGGTAGATAGCAAATAACTAATCAAAATCAAATTAAATTATTTGATTCAAAAATCAAAGTAAGATTTACCTCTTTTTTTGGATTCAGTACTTCTATTTCAAAGTATATACTTTTAATAAATGTTTAGTAATTATTATACAGTGGTGTTTATAACACTAATGAGTCTAAAGTCCACTAAGGTGAGAGACTGCATCATAGCCTAAGAACATAAGATCTTTATTAGAGATAGAAAAAGAAAACTGGATTATTGAATTTTACTGTTTTGGCTAAATGTCATTAAACAGCATGGAGTCCAGGAAATAGAGAACAAAATAAAGAAAGACAGCATGTTCCTAGGAAGACTAGCTAACAAAATATGACACTAACAGAGTAAAATGCTCTTAGCCAAGCTAATAGCCCACAGAATGGTGGTAGTATGCAATTTATAATTTGACTGTGAGATCTAGATTTTCACAGATGTCACTCTAAATGTCAGTACCTACCCCATGTCACAATGAACAAAAGGTAAGCCATTAGATGAAACCGACAGCTGTGTCACCATTGAAACTCATCTTAAGTAAATAACATATTGCAGATTTATGATGACATTGAAACAGACTCAGGGATCATGCCATTTGTTCAGCTTAATTGGGCAGTAGAGATATTACAAGTTTAGTGTCCACCATTAAAAAGACAAGCCCCCATAAATCCTGTGCCAACCAAATCACTGGGACACATTCAGTTATACTGAAGTCAAATAAACTCAATATAAAAATGAATTACAAAGCATTGTTGAATAACTGCTTTATGCAAAAGTGAGAACAATGAAAATCACAGTAGAAACATGAAATTCTAGGAGGACATGCCTAAGCATAATTTTGAGCAACAGGGCATAGCCAATGACTGAGAAACCATAGCAACAGGAAGAACAAGTTAGCATGTTAGTAATCTGAGATAGGATGGTTCTTATAAAGGTAGGAAGCTGAGCTGTAAACAGGTCAAGTGTATAAACATAAAACAAGCATGCTTCTTCACCCACAGAAAGGAATGCAGCTAATAGATGTCAGCAAAAGAGCACCATCATTAAACCCTGGAGCCTTTACCTTTAAAATGCATGTATCAGGACTGTTTTATAAAAAAAATAATTTTGACAATTCAGTATTTTAGCCCCATTGAATGCCATTTGAGAAAAAATTATACTTATATCAAAAACAATAAAGGATACTATAACAAGGCTTTAACATATGCTAAGTTAAATGTCAAAGCATGTTATTTGGCAATTCAAATCTGGAAATTGGAGACAACAGGATTCATGTTATATTTCTACAAAGGAAAATACTTTCCTCTTACACAGGTCTACTATAAGTTGTTTAATCTATGGCATAATGTAAAAAGAACCAGTGAGGTATTCTCTACATTTCTTCCCATTTTTACTGTCTTGAATATTTATAAAGCTGAACTACACATTTTCCTGCATCAATTAGCTATAAATCTCAAGTCATATTTTAGCCAAGTAAATACATCTTTAAGAAAAGACCTTTCAGGAAAGGAAAAATGGGATTTTAAAGCCAAATTTTGGAGCCGGGTGCGGTGGCTCACGCCTGTAATCCCAGCACTTTGGGAGGCCGAGCTGGGTGGATCCCGAGGTCAACAGATCGAGACCATCCTGGCCAACATGGTGAAACCCTGTCTCTACTAAAAAAATATAAAAATTACCTGGGCATGGTGGCGTGCGCCTGTAGTCCCAGCTACTTGGGAGGCTGAGGCAGGAGAATTGCTTGAACCTGGGAGGCGGAGATTGCAGTGAGCCGAGATCACGCCACTGCACTCCAGCCTGGCACCTGGCGAAAAAAAAGAAGGCAAATTTTAAGTACAGCTTCTTAGATATTATTTTATTTGAGACATGTTGCTTTTTTATCAGTAAAGAAAGAAAATCATACTGAAGATGAGTATTTTTTATGAATTGAGATTGAAAGCAATTAGGTTTATAATTTTTTCCCAGCTGATAAAAGAAATGCAAAAGTCTAAATACTTCACTGCCGTTATAATCAGATTAGTTTAAGAAAATCAGAACTGTAAAAATCATTCTTAATAAATAGTACTAATAGTTATTAATAGAGGTTTAAGTTTGACAATGTCAGATTGTTTAAATTTTTTTTACTTTTGTTAAATCCTATAAAATACAACAAAATGAACAAAAAATAGAAGAGCCCATTCTTCATTAAAGAAGCAGAAAACATAAAAGTTTATAATCCCAATTCATACATTATACTGAAAAGCTGTCAGGTACTCTAAATTTTGAACCAAAATGTAGAGAGTCAACAGTTCACCTGTACATCCTTAGACATAGGGAGTTGGGAGAGTGTTAAGGTACCCCTAAAGCATGAACTGTGTTCTTAAATGATATGTTTAACAATTGACTAAAATAGTGACATGAGTGGTCATAGAAAAAAAATGGGTGAGGCACATTATAAATGTAGGAGAAATCAGAACTGAAAGATTATAGTAATTATCAGTTTTTACAATTTAAGGCAGACTTTTAGTTCAGAAGAGATTCCAAATAAATTACAACAAAGGAAGGAATAAAAACAGTTTTTATAACTTAAGACCTCATGAATTAAGGGGCTTTATTGTAAGTCATATCCACTAGCTTGTATTAGTCCATTTTCATACTGCTATAAAGAACCACCTGAGACTGGGTAATTTATGAAGGAAAGAGTTTTAATTGACTCACAGTTCAGTATGTCTGGGAGGACTCAGGAAACTTACAATCACGTCAGAAGGTGAAGGGGAAACAAGGCACCTTCTTCTCAAAGCAGCAGGAAGGAGAAATGCCCAGTGAAAACGAAGAAACCCCTTATAAAACCATCAGATCTCATGAGAACTCACTCACTATCACGAGAACACCATCAGGGAACTACCCCCATGATTCAATTACCTCCACCTGGTCTCTACTTTGACACAGGGGGATTATGGGAATTACAATTCAAGATGAGATTTTGGATGGGTATGCAGCGAGACCATATTACATCTGAATGTAAACAACTGAGGGAGGCAATGTCCTGGAGGATAATAGACATAATATACTTAGAATTCCAGACTACAGTCATAATTTAAAGCTGTGGTTGTCCCTATATGTCATTCACACAATCTTTACACTATTATTCAGCAAGTGGTTGGCTTGAGTCAAAAATAATAAAGGAAGAGAAAGATAAATAAGGAAGGAACTACCTTGGCACAATATATGAATAGGACCAAAATTAAAGGAATAGACAATAAGAAATCTACAAAATTAAGGAAAAATATGGTAAATATGATGAGAAAGGGGAATAATTTATATAACAGCTCTTCTTAGTGTTTAACAACACACATGTTTTTCATAAAGAATGGATCCAACACAGCAAACACACACACACATACACACACACACACACACACACACACACACACACACACATACTTAACAAAGAAAATAGAGGATAGCTACATGAGATAAAAGAAAAAAAGGAACTGTAGTTTAGGAAAGGCAAAGGCTGACGGTGGATAACAGATCAATCATGGATAGCATAAAAAGAAGTACTTAGATTTGAGATATATACTAGGGGAGAATGAGGTAGAATTTTAAATGATCCAAAATGGAGGTAAAATGAGTAAAATGAATACTTTAGGTAACTCATAGCATCCACTTCACTAGACCTCCTGAAATTATAATGCTGCTTTGATATATATTTATCTCTTTCACAATCAGCCCATCTGATTCCTTCAAAGCTGGCTCTATTTTCACTTTTAGGACTGACACTAATTAGTCTTAATCAATCAGGATAATCTCATCCTCCTTGTCAAATACAGAATTCTAATCACCATTTGTGTTTCTTTTGGTTAACGGTGTTGGTCCAGAAGCAGACATATGCCAACATTTTGTCTAATCATACTAAAAATTAAGACTTTTTTTTAGATGAATTAAGAAGTTTATTTTTCCCAGGGTGTTAATGTCTTGGATATGTTGATTAGACAATTAAATGGATAAATCTATTTTAATATCCTGGGCAAATATATTAAATTGAGAATCAATTGATTATATGTAACTGTTATGTTGAATAAGAACTCATGGAAATTATTTATAAGAGAAACTTTATTTTACTTCTCAGTATCTCTTAACTTGCATACTATGACTTTTCTAATCAATGTTAGATAATAGAAAAACCTATAGTTGTGTAAGATTTAACACGGTCTCAAAGCTGTAATTGAAAATGTGCCATCCAATGATAATAAAAACTGAATTTGATTTAACAAAAAATATGCTCCTCTTCTTTTCTTACTCCCTGGATGGATGGCTGCTTGATGTGGGAAATAGGAGTGTAATCCTATTTCTTTTTTCTCTCTAAGCCTGCTCAGGGTGGCTTCAAACCAGATCTAATCAAAAAGAGGGAGTTAAGTGAGGAGGAACGTTCTTACACAGATTAATAAGTTGTTAAGATGGATTTGTGTTCTCTAGGTCTAGTATATATTTTTAAATGTCTTTTTTATCTCTCTTGGACACTTTGAAGGGTTCTACAGGGACTCCCCACTGCTGATATCTGACTGTACTTAATGAAACATGGGACATGCATTTTCCTTGAATCCTCTTTTTTTAACAGTTTCACTCCACTCTTTCTTAGTTTCCCATTCCCCCTCAGACAATCTTCTTAAAAGATTTATGGTGACTTCCTGTTATCCTTCTCTGATGAATCACTCCCCTCTGACCCACGGAAAATTTTCAGGTATTTTTAGCTGGCAATTTCCAGAAGTCAGGTCAATTCCAATGCAGTAATAAAGCTCCTTACTCCTTTATTCAAGTTGTTATCCAAATCATCTTATTCCTAAAAAGCAGTCCCTGGAAGGGAATCAGGCACCAGTCCATTCAAGCCTCTACAGCGTTATCAAACATATATTAAACTCTTAAACAGAATTAATAAAAGATATTTCTCAGATTCAGAAAATCGAGCAAATATCAATCAGTAGAAGCAAATGACATAGCTAGATACTGCATGTTAAAATTGTTGATTATCTTTCACAATTCGGTCCCTTTGTCTCAAATATCCTATATTCTGTATAATTTCTTCAGATATAATTTCCAAACACCTATCTTTAAATGGTGCTTAAAAAAAGCAGAATAGCACAGGAGTGAAAGGTATTCTCTGGAGCCAAAATGCCTAAGTTAAATCCTGAAACTGATTTAAAAACAATGAATTTGAGGCAAAACACTTAATTTTCTGGTTTTATCCTTTCCTTTTGTTTATTACTTTGTAAATATTTTTTTCTACCAGTACCTCTTTGCAGAGAAAGAGAGAATAATTTGGAGATTAATATGTGAATTTAGATAGTAGGGAAAATCTAAAGATATATAAGTAAATGAATAATATCATTAGAGTCATAGGAAAGAAACATTAACCCACAGCCAGTGTGCTTTCCACATTGGTGGGCTAAATAATGCAGCTGGTGACTTCAATTAATATATAGCCTATATTCCATGGTAGAATATATAGCCTATGCTTAGGAATATCTAAAAGTTCAGAAAAGAGGTATTCAGAACTTGTTCCAGATTAGAAAGGATAAGATTTTATATGACATGAGTCATCCAAAGAATATTGTAAAAGCTATTGCATGTAAGGAATCAGGTGCAAAATATTCAGCAGTTGAAAAAAGGAACCTAAGAAAGAGAATGTGCTTAGTTTAGGCACATTATATCTGAAGTCTCAAGAGTATACTCAGGTCGCTGTATCCAGCATATCAATATTTATGTAGCTCTATAGCTGAGAATCAGACAAAATACACGAAAATAATAGCTAACACTGCTAAGAAACAGAGTGTGGAGAGAGAAAAGGACTAAGGGTACCAACCTATGCTAAGAAATTAATGAAGCGGCCGGGCGCGGTGGCTCACCCCTGTAATCCCAGCACTTTGGGAGGCCGAGTCGGTTGGATCATGAGGTCAAGAGATCGAGACCATCCTGGTCAACGTGGTGAAACCCTGTCTCTACTAAAAATACAAAAATTAGCTGGGCGTGGTGGCGTGCGCCTGTAGTCCCAGCTACTCAGGAGGCTGAGGCAGGAGAATTGCTTGAACCCAGGAGGCGGAGGTTGCGGTGAGCCGAGATCGCACCATTGCACTCCAGCCTGGGCAACAAGAGCGAAACTCTGTCTCAAAAAAAAAAAAAGAAATTAATGAAGCTTAAGCTTCTTGCCTCTCACTTGTGTGGATTCCTTATGAAGCCATGGGAGTGTCTCCAGTAATGTATTCACGTGGTAATATATTTTTGTAAAACTTGCAACACTAGGTTTTTAAAATTCTTGTTATGTTTTTGTAAATGCCCCACATATATACATATATATATGTGTGTGTGTATGTATATGTATATATGTACATATATGTATATATGTACATATATGTATATATGTATATATGTACATGTATATGTACATATATACATATACATACACACACACACACACACATATACACATATGCCTATGTATAGTTAGCTATACAGTTGACTCTTGAACAACATGAGGGTTGAGGTGCCACCTGCCAGCACATTAAAAAAATCCACGTATAATTTTGACCCCCGTAAAACTTAACTGATACAATATTGCTAATCAGATGCCTTACCAATAACATAAACTGCTGATTAACATATATTTTGTGTGATCTATGTCTTATATATGATATTCTTACAGTAAAGTGAGTTAGATAAAAGAAAATATTATTCAAAAAATTATAAGAAAGAAAAATATTCACTATTCATTAAATGGGAGCAGATCATCACAAAAGTCTTCATCCTTGTCATTGTCATGTGAGTAGGCTGAGAAGGAGGAAAATTTGGTCTTGTCTCAGGGGTGGCAGAAGCCAAAGAGGTGGAGGAGGTAGAAGGAGGGGCAGGAGAGACAGGAGCATTCAGAGTAACTTTATGCAAATACAATCTTTATGGAAATACAATATTACGGAAGTCATACTTTCTGCATGACTTTTTTGCTTTTTCATTTTTCAAAAAATGCTTCTACGTAGTAGCAATCCCTCTTTGACTATTTGCATTAGTTTCAAGACAAAAGTCTTGCATAATCAGAACATTTTTGCCAGTTTGTCTAATGTCAATTTGTTTTCTGGCACTACTTCTTCTACGTCTTTATCTTCATCATCTGGCACTGGTTCAGAAGCACTCATCTTTATCAAATCATCTTCTGTTACTTTCTCTGATGTGGTGTCTATTGGCTTTTGAATTCCTCTAAGATCCATATCACGAAACACTTCAGCCTCCGTCTTTTTTTTTTTTTCCATATCTACAGTCTCTTACATTTTCTTGATTGTCTCTGTCATCCTGTGAAGTTATACACAACATCTGGACAGCATTGTCCCCAGCATGAATTTATTGTTTTGGGCTTGATGGCTTCCATGGCTTTTTCTACAATAACAATGTCTTCTTCAATTGTAAAATCCATCCAGATTTTTACAATGTTCCATCAGGATTCTTTTCCATAACTTTGACAATCCTTTTCATAAAGTATGTGTAATGAGTTTAAAGGTTATTATGACCCTCTTATCTAGAAGCTGAATTAAAGACCTGTTGGGGGCAAGTAAACCATTTTAACGCCTTTGGTGTTGAACTTGTAGGGTTCTGGTTGGCTAGGGGCATTGTTCAATATCGAAAACAAAAAAACAACAGAAAAACTTTAAGACAATCCCTTACTGGGAAGGTACTTCCTGACTCTGGGAACAAAGACAAAGTATCAATTAAATCATAAGAAAAAAGTGTTCTCACTGCTCAGGCCATCTTGTTGTACAATCTCAAGACTGAGAGCTGGTGTTTATCTTTTTCCTTCAATGCTTCGCAGTTAGCAGCTTCAACAGTAAGGACAGACTTGACTATGAACCTGACTGTATTGTACAAAACAGAATAGTTGGCCTATTCTTCCAACTACTCCAGAATAATTGGCCTTAAAATCTTATGCTTACATCTCCCCTTTATTAATAATGTCCTTTGTGTCACTTTTTTTTTTCAGAATAAGACACTTTTTCTGCATTACAAACCTATACAGATAGATATCCTCTTTCCTGGATGATTTTCTTACTGGCATTCGAAAATTCATTTGCTGCCTCTTGGCTGGCAGAAGCTGCTTTTCTCATTATGTTGACTTTTTTATTTCTTTGTAAGACAAATATCTTTCTAAAATTTTCAAACCATCCTTTGCTGGTTTTAAATTATCCACTTTCAGATCTTTCATCTTCCTTGCGCTTTATCATATAATAATTTCACTTTTTCTCTAATCATAATATAGTCCACAGGCACGCCTTTTCTTATAGCAATCCTGCACCCACATAAAAGTTGCATTTTTAATATAATGTAAAAAGATATTTCAACAAAACAGTGAGGTTTTCATGCCTGCTGCTGTAGCGCTGCAATGATGGCTTCAGGAATTTCCTTTTCTTTCTTTACAATGGTCCTTACACTGGATTCATTTATCTTGAAATGGAAGACAACTGTAGCTATAGACCTCAAGCAATCCACCTTTTCTTGGTAATGTGATGACTTTTTTCCTCTTGTTCTTGGAATCACTTCCACATCACTATGGATCCTATAATATTATTCAAAGTTTAGGATACTGCACTAAACATGAAAACTATGTAAGAAATGCAAGAGATCACTTTTTACTGTGATACACCATTTACTAGAGGGACAAACTACTCACGCAGAGATGATTAGCTCAACAAGGCATTTTAAGTGGATACTTGCAACACGAGTTATTCACAGTAGCAACAGGATATGGCTACAAAATTATTGCGGTAGTACAGTATGTACTGCAATTAATTTTATATAGTTATGATTCAGTAGTGCATCTTTACATTTGTTTATATTTCTCTCCACTGTGAAATGCACCATGTATGGTGTTTGTGTAAGTTTTGATAAATTTTAACTTTTTATAATAGAGTTGTATGTAGCTTATGGTAGTCAATGATAAAATAGACAAGTACATATATATTTTAATCCATTCATGACATATTTAACTTTTCCTTAATTTTTTACATTTTTAGACTATGTGGTTCATCTGTGAGTCTTGATTGGCTCTGTCATAAATGCTGTGAAGTTATCCACAACATCTGGACAGCATTTTCCCCAGCAGGAATTTATTGTCTTGGGCTTGATGGCTTTCAAGCCATTATAAATCTTCAAAAACATTTTCAAATATAGTTACTGAAAAAAATTACATATCAGCGGACTGTAAACAGTGTTGGTCAAAGATCAGTTTTACTCATATTTTGATCTTGTTTTTCCACCCAATATTGAAAACAGAGTGTTGAAGTCTACCATTAGTATGCCAAACTGTACAAGTTCCAGGCCCCACAGACCATATATCTCCTTATTTTAGTTTGCATTCTCCTGAAAGCAAAGCTTGAGAAAAAAAAACTAATATGAATCATTTATTTGGCAGGTGACTCCAGGAAGCAGAAGTTGGGCAAAGAAGAAGAAAACATCTATATAAGGATGCATTATCAAGGTTTCTCCTATAAACAGTAGGGTTCATTTCTACCAGGACTTTTAGAAAGCACAAAAATCTTCCAGAATTGTCCACCTCAAAGTCTGAGACCTGAATAGTTAGTTTCCATATCCCATTGGTAGATTATTTCTTCTAGAGGTTAATTCGTGCTTAATTTCTGGACTTCTTGCTGAGGGGACAGCTCAGTTCAGAGAATGCTCTGAGGCAAAATGCTGAAAGACATTCCACACCTAAAGTGGAACACTGTTAAGTCAAGGTGAGTTTGTGGTTTCTCTGAACTTTCTAGCTGAATCCACATTTGAAGCAGGGGTGAACTGAGAACACAGGCCACGTTTACAAGAGACACCTGCTTCAATCCTGTGGGTCTCAAATTTTAAAAGAATACCCATATTTAGAGTAAAAAAAGAAGGGGAATAATAAGAAAATGAGAAAAGCTTAAGTAGTATTTATACAAACAAATAAATCAAAGCAATATTAGCAAAACAAAGAGAAAAAAAAAAAGACTATCATAATGAGCCTGGTCCAATTTTGAACCTTAGAAGGTGGTCAGAAGTGAGACGTGAATTGGGTTAATTAGAGAAGATAGTTGATCTTATAAATATAAATTTCATTGTAGAAGTGGATGAGAAAGTCACCCTAAAAGCCATAAATACTTTCTCCTCCTGCATTTCTAAGCTAATCATTTTCTGAAAATCTTCCTGCACAAACACCTTTATGTTTCTGTGATATTAAATGAGTTAATAAAGTTCTTAGAAAATCTCGTACATTGTAGGCACTATTGAAATATTAGCCACTATTATAATAATCAAGAAGATTCTAAATACATTGTGACAAAGCAATAGAAAGAAAAATAGATTTCAGTTTAAGATTGCTAAGAAAACAGCAGGTCCCTACAAAGAGACTTAAACTCCCACACAATAATAGTGGCAGATTTAACACCCCACTGTCAATATTAGACAGATACATGAGACAGAAAATTAACAAGGATATTCAGGACTTGAATTCAGATCTGGACCAAGCAGACCTAATAGACATCTACAGAACTCTCCATCCTAAATCAACAGAATATATATTCTTCTCAGCACCACATAGCATTTATTCTAAAATTGACCACATAATTGGAAGTAAAACACTCCTCAGCAAATGCAAAAGAATGGAAATCATAACAGTGTCTAAGACCACAGTGCAATTAAATCAGATCTCAAGATTAAGAAAGTCACTCAAAACAACACAACTACATGAGAACTGAACAACCTGCTCATGAATGACTACTGGATAAACAATGAAATCAAGGCAGAAATAAATAAGTTCTTTAAATCAATGAAAACAAAGACAAAATGTACCAGACCTCTGGGACACAGTAAAGCAGTGTTTAGAGGGAAATTTCCAGCACTAAATGCTCACAAGAGAAAGCAGGAAAGATCTAAAGTTGACATTCTAACATAACAATTAAAAGAACTAGAGAAACACGAGAAAACGAATTCAAAAACTAGCAGAAGACAAGAAATAACTAAGAAAAGGGCAGAACTGAAGGAGATAAAGATATGAAAAGCCCTTCAAAAAATCAGTGAATATGGGAGCTGGTTTTGTGAAAAGATCAACAAAATAGACTGCTGGCCAGACAAATAAATAAGAAAAAAGAGAATAATCAAACAGACACAATAAAAAATGATAAAGGGGATACCACCAGTGATCTACAGAAATAGAAACTACCATCAGTCTATAGTTAGACATCTCTATGCAAATAAACTAGAAAATCTAGAAGAAATGGATAAATTCCTGGTCACATACCCCCTCCCAAATCTAAACCAGGAAGAAATTGAATGCCTGAATAGACCAATAACAAGTTCTGAAACTGAGGCAGTAATTAATACCCTACAAAACAAAAAAAGTCCATCACCAGATGGATTCACAGCCGAATTCTACCAGAGGTACAAAGAGGAAGTGGTATCATTCCTTCTGAAACTATTTCAATCAATAGAAAAAGTGGGACTCCTACCTAACTCATTTTATGAAGCCAGCATCATCCTGATAGCAAAACCTGGCAGAGACACAACAAAAAGAGAAAATTTCAAGCCAACATCCTTGATGAACAAAGATGTGAAAATTCTCAATAAAATACTGGCAAACTGAATCCAGCCGCACATCAAAAAAGCTTATCCACTATAATCAAACAGCTTCATTGCTGGGATGCAAGGCTGGCTCAACATACTCAAATTAATCAACTACTCCATCATAGAAACAGAATCAAAAACAAAAACCACATGATTATCTCAGTAGCTGCAGAGTCCTTTGCTAAAATTCAACACTCTTTCATGCTAAAAACTATCAATAAACTCGGTATTGACAGAACATATCTCAAAATGATAAGAGCATTTATGACAAACCCACAGCCAATATCATACTGAATAGGTAAAAACTGGAAACATTCCCTTTGAAAATTGGCACAAGACAAGCATTCCTTCTCTCACCACTCCTATTCCACATAGTATTAGAAGTTCTGGCCAGGGCAATCAGGCAAGAGAAAGAAATAAAGGGTATTCAAATAGGAAGAAAGGAAGTCAAATTTTCTCTGTTTGCAGATGACATGACTGCATATTTAGAAAACCCCATCGTCTCAGCCAAAAATCTCCTTAAGCTTATAAGCAACTTCAGCAAAGTCTCAGGACAAAAAATCAATGTGCAAAAATTGCAAGCATTCCTATAAACCAACAGTAGATAAACAGAGAGCCAAATCATGAATGTACTTTCATTCACAATTGCTACAAAGATAATTAAATACCTAGAAATACAACTTACAAGGGATGTGAAGGACCTCTTCAAGGAGAACTGCAAACCACTGCTCAAGAAAATAAGAGAGGAGACAAACAAATGGAAAAACATTCCACGTTCACGGTTAGGAAGAACCAATACTCTGAAAATGGCCATACTGTGGTAGTAATTTATAGATTTAATGCTATCCACATCAAGCTACCATTGGCTTTCTTCATACAATTAGAAAAAACTACTTTAAATTTCATATGGAACCAAAAAAAAGAGCCCACATAGCCAAGACAATCCTAAGCAAAAAGAACAAAGCCAGAGGCATCACACTGCCTGACTTCAAACTATACTGCAAGGCTACAGTAACCAAAACAGAATGGTACTGTTACCAAAACAGATACATAGGCCAATGGAACAGAATGGAGGCCTCAGAAATAATGACACACAACTACAACCATGTGATCTGTGACAAACCTGATAAAAATAAGCAATGGGGAAAAAATTCCCTATTTAATAAATGATGTTAACTGGCTAGCCATATGCAGAAAACTGAAACTAGATCCCTTCCTTACACTTTACACAAAAATTAACGCAAGATTGATTAAAGACTTACATATAAGACCTAAAACCATAAATACCCTAGAAGAAAATTATGACACACCATTCAGGACATAGGCATGGGCAAAAATTTCATGACTAAAACTCCAAAAGCAATGGCAACAAAAGCCAAAACTGACAAACGGGATCTAATTAAAGAGCTGCTGCACAGCAAAAGAAACTATCATCAGAGTGAACCGGCAACCTACAGAATGAGAGAAAACTTTTAGAATCTATCCCTCTGACAAAAGGCTAATAATTCAGAATCTACAAACGACTTAAACAAATTTACAAGAAACAAACAACCCTCAAAAAGAAGACAAAGAATGTAAACAGACACTTATCAAAAGAAGACATTTATGCAGTAAACAAATATATGGATAAAAAAGCTCATCATCGCTGGTCATTAGAGAAATGCAAATCAAAACCAGAATGAGATACCATCTCACGCCAGTTAGAATGGTGATGGTTCAAAAGTCAGGAAACAACAGACGCTGGAGAGGATGTGGATAAATGGGAATACTTTCTGTTCTTGTGTCAGTTTGCTGAGAACGATTGTTTCCAGCTTCATCCATGTCCCTGCAAAGGACATAAACTCATCCTTTTTTATGGCTGCATAGTTTTCCATGGCATATATGTGCCACATTTTCGTTATCCAGTCTATCATTGATGGGCATTAGGATGGGTTCCATGTCTTTGCTATTTTGAACAGTACTGCAATAAACACGTGTGTCCCTGTGTCTTTAAAATTGAATGTTTTATAATCCTGTGGGTACATAACCAGTAATGAGATTGCTGGATTTAATGATATTTCTGGCTCTATATCCTTGAGGAATTGCCACACTATCTTCCATGTGGTTTAACTAATTTACACTCCAACCAACAATGTAAAAGCATTCCTATCTCTCCACATCCTCTCCAGCATCTGTTTTCTCTTGATTTTTAATGATCGCCATTCTAACTGGCATGAGATGGTATCTCAATGTGGAAAGCCAAACACTGCATGTTGTCACTCATAAGTGGGTGTTGAACAATGAGAACACATGGACACAAGGAAAACATCACACACCAGGGCCTGCCAGAGGTGGGGGTGGGGCTAAGGGAGGGACAGCAGCAGGTGGGGGGATTGGGGAGGGATAACATTAGGAGAAACACCTAATACAGATGACGGTGGAATGGATACAGTCAACCACCATGGCACATGTAGATCTATGTAACAGACCTGCATGATCTGCACATGTACCCCAGAACTTAAAGCATAATGATAAAAAAAAAAAACAGGAATGCTTTTACACTGTTGGTGGGAGTGTAAATTAGTTCAACCATGGCAGAAGACAGTGTGGTGATTCCTCAAGTATCTAGAACCTGAAATACCATTTTACCTAGCACTATCATTACTGGGTATATGCTCAAAGGAATATAAATCATTCTACCACAAAAAACATGCACATGCATGTTTATTGTGGTATTGTTCAAAATAGCAAAGACTTGGAACCAACCCAAATGCCCATCAATAATAGACTGGATAAAGAAAACGTGGCACATATACTCCTTAGAATACTATGCAGCCATAAAAAAGGCTGAGTTCTTGTCCTTTACAGGGACAGGGATGAAGCTAGAAACCATCTTTTCAGCAAACTAACACAAGAACAGAAAACTAACGACCACATGTTCTCATCCATAAATGGGAGTTGAACAATAAAAACACATGGACACAAGGAGGGGAACATCACACACCAGGGCCTTTCAGGAGATGGGAACTAGGGGAGAGATAGCATTAGGAGAAATACCTAATGTAGATGACAGTTTGATGGGTGCAGCAAACCACCACAGCATGTGTATACCTATGTAACAAACCTCCATGTTCTGTACATGTACCCCAGAACTTAAAATGCAATAATAATAATTTTAAAAAAGAAAGTAGAAGGTCTTCTTAAATTAGAGAAGGCTATGTTGCAGTGATCTCTAGAGTATTGGGAGCTCAAGATACAAGTGGGGAAGAATGATGGTGTGGGGAATCCAGGTTCTAGGTACAGGAGAAGCTGTGAAGATCAAGAAGAATCTCCGGAGACTGGAACAACGAGAAGAGTAAAGGCTGCTTATAGCTGGTTAAAAAAAAAAGATAGGCAAAAAGTTAAGAATTGGAGGCACAGAGACTGTTATCAGAGAAGAATTTTAGAACTGGAGATACTGGAAGCAGAGCAATTATCATCTCTATAGGCATAGGTTACAGTTGACCTGAGATATCCAAAGTAGAGTGAACATTTCATAATCAATATAATGATAACATAAAATTGTACTGTAGAGCTCACAGAGCTTCACAATACTCAAAGTAATGCATACATACAAATTCACACACACACACAAACACACAAAATGCATGCGCTTATACACATATAAATCACTGTACACATGAGGATATTTATTATTCTAAATTAGCAGGAAGCTAACAGTTTGGAAAGATAATAAGATAGTTTTAGCTTATTCTACCAGAAATTATAGTAGTGATTGTTCCTTCAATCCTTTATTCTAATTAACAGAACATGTCTACTTAACAGGTATCATTTTCCTATTAAGAGCATTTTACAGAAACATTTTTCATATTCTCTTACAAAATATAACAGTTCAGTGTATCTCAATGTCTGTGACCAATAGGCTCTAGCAGATACATTTAAAACATTAGCTTGTTAATTTTCCTCTCCTTCATTCTTGTGTATTAATGACTTTTTTATAGTTTTAAATTCTTCAAAGAGACCTCGAGTTTCTCTTTCATATACACACATTGCTTTATACTTCCAAATAAAGAATTCTTTGCCAAGTGCGGTGGCTCACACCTGTAATCCCCACACTTTGGGAGGTCAAGGTGAGGGATCACCTGAGGTCAGGAGTTCAAGACCAGCCTGGCCAACATGGCGAAACACTGTCTCTACTACAAATACAAATATTAACTGTGTGTGAGGTGGCACACACCTGTAATCCCAGAAACTTGGGAGGCTGAAACAGGAGAATCGCTTGAACCCAGCAAGTGGAGGTTGCAGTGAGCTGGGATTGCACCACTGCACTCCAGCCTGGGAGACAGAGTGAGACTCCACCTCCAAATAAAAAAATAAATAAATCTTATTTGTCGCAACGTATTTTCTTTTTATAGCGGTTTTATGCACTCTCAGTGTCTGCTTAAGAATTACATGTTAACTTTTTTGACCAGTAAGCAAATACCAGAATGTTGAAGATGCCTCTAATGTTAGTACACAGGGTCTCTTTCAGACTATAAGCATTGGTCACTTTTTTCATTAACACAGAACGTTACACTCAAAGATACATTCACTCCAATGCCTTCCAGTTTTCTCAAAAGTTTATTTCAAAGTGTAATTGTTTTATACAAAAGAGTGAGCACTCATATGTTACCAAGGTATTGACTGTTACAAATCAATATGAATATGCTCTAACTATCCAAGCAGGAATATTGAGAAAGGCACATTATGCTTTCACATGGGTAACAATTCCAGGATGAATCTTCATTGTGGAAGATTAATTTCATGTCATGAGCAGCCTTCAATGAATTAGTATGTGAATCAACTAGTTACTATCTTCTACTAATGCAGAATATTTTATGGAAACATCTTTTCCATGAACTTTGAGCATAAATTACCAAAACGACAATCCAAAAAACATCCATATCACTTCACTAGAAAAAAAACAAAATGAATCTTTCTAGCCATTTAGGGAATTTTTAACTAAATGTTTAAAAGTCTTTTTATTGGATATTTATTGAGTTCACTCTATTTGCCTTATCAAATAAGTAGCAAGATAAGATGAAAAATACCTTTCAACTTACACATGCAATAACATGATTATTGTTTAATGGCCTCGTAACAAAAGAATTCAGCATTCATTTTCTAATAGGGTTGCAATTTGAATTCAGCAAAATTTATATTAGTAAAACTCCTCAGCTAATTAAACACAAATCAATATATCTTAACTCATGTCCCCAACAGAAGTAATCCCTTTATATCACAGCCAACTTCAATGCTTTGAAAGGCTTTAAATAAGTGAGAAAAGTGCTTAATCAAAAACAGCTAGTTATTCCAATTAACTTTCTGTTTAACATGAATGATGCATCATTTCCAAAGTCCTGTGCTATAAATGATGACACTGACTTTATTTGTTGATTTGCTGATCAGCCAATAAATATTGAATAACCATTACATACATTCCAGGAGACTGCTGGGTTTCTAGAATTTCCTCTATCAGGACAACATTGGCCCTTAAATTAAATTTTTTTTTACAAATTGGCATTTATTTTTCTTAAAATCATGCATAGAACTGCTCAAAACATTGGGAGTTAAAAACCAGAACTTTCCAGTAATCAAAGAACATAAACTCAAATAAGAAATAAAAGGCATGTACATAATTAACTATAATAAAAAATATAAATGTTAAATAACTTATCCAAATTTAAAATATCTTAATTTCATATTGTTCTTCTCTCTATAATCATCATTATAATACACTTCAACATACCTTTAATTTTGAAGTTTTATTTGACCTACTGTATGAAAATATCTTAGTAATAATGATGATGGTGCTGGTGATGATAGTGATGATGATGGTGTTGATGCTAACAGTTGTTGGATATTATGTGCCAGTCACTGCTTTAAGTAGTTGACATGTATTGACTTAGTAAATTCTCATATCTGTATGAAATAGATGGTATTACATTTAGAATTCACAAACAGGGGACCTGAAAGACATAGAGGTTAAATAATCTGCCCAAGTTCCCACAGCAAGTATGGGCAAAGCCAGGAAGAAATCTAGGCTATCTGGTTTTAAAAGTTACATTGTCAACCACCACACAATATGGTCTCTTAAATCATCATTGCAAATGTCATAAAATATCATGAAATATGTTCTGTATCAAAGAACTCATACAAAAAATATTTCTCTATAGTAGGATTTAAGAAACTTCCTAGTAACGGGCCAGATAACAAATATCTTAGGCTTCATAAACCACATAATCTCGCTTTTAAATATTTTACTCTGCCATAGTAATCCAAAGAAGACATAAACAATATCTAAATGAATGCTGTGGCTGTGCTTCAAGAAAACTTTATTTACAAAACAGATAATAGATTGAATTTGTTCCATAAGTTTGTTGGCTCACAACACACAAGTATTAGAATATGTCAATGTTTTGATTAATTAAATATTTTTATTTATTTCAAAGTTGAATTGCTATTGAAATGTTTTATTAAATGAAAGTGATTAATAAGGCTAAAAACAGCAATACTTTAATTGAGCTAGATATCCCAAGACAAATCCTATAAATTTTTTTAAAGTGTTCTAGTCTTTCACACCTTCAATTCACTCCTTATAATTCTTCTTCTTGAATTCTATAGTTTGGATTAATTATTTCTGTTCCATCTGCTATGGGACCTTAAAAAAATAAGGTTTATAGAAATTTATAACTTTTACAGTTTGTAAAATGAATCTCATAATATAATTGTTCTATTTCATCTGAGATTTCCAGTAAATTTCCATGTCTCTAGAATTTCCTTTATCAGGAAAATATTATCCCTTAAGTTGATTTTTTTTTTCACAACTGGCATTCTTAAAATCGATTTTATGAAGCATAATTTCATTATAATGCAATATGCTTATATGAAGTATACATTGTGATGTGTTTTGACAATTTATACATCAGTGTAAGTAGTATCACAGTCAAGATACAGAACATTTCCTTCACCATATGAAGTTATTTTGTGCTCCCAAAAAGTAGCTACCGCAACCCTCAGCACTAGGCAGCTGCTGGTCTACTTAATTTCACTATAGATTATATTTTTCTTTCCTGTACCCAGTACTTGTTCAACAATTCATTTGTTGGTAGAAATTGGGTTGCTTCCAGTTTGGGGCTTTGTATGAATAAAATTGATACAAATATTCATACATATATCTTTATGTGAGCATACATTTCTCTGTATTATTAAAATTTGGGATCACATAAAAGGTGTGATTTTAACTTTAAAAGAAACGTTCAAACTGTTTTTAAGGTGAAAAACTTTGCCATCATCTATATGTGAGAATGCCAACATATACTTCCTCACCAAAACTTGATATTGTGTCTTTTTATTTTAAGGCATTTTAAATGATTATATAGCGACATTTCACTGTGGCTTTCACTAATTTGAATTATCTTCGTGGCTAATTAATCTTGAACATCTTTTCATTGTAATTATTTGCTCTCCATGCATCTGAATGTCTGTTCAAACCTTTGTCTATTTTTAAAACTCGACTTTTATTTTACTGAGTTGTTAGAGGTTTTTGTATATATTCTGGATCATCTCCATAGATGTTCATTTGTATAGATTCAAGTTTCTGTCTCATATCATATTTATTCTACCTGCAGAACTTCCTTTAAAATTTCTTATAATGCAAGTGTGCTGGTAACGCCGTTCTTCAATTTCTCATATTGTGAAATGTCTTTCCTCCTTTAATTTTAAAGACACTGTCCCTGAGTATATTATTCTAGGTTATTTGTCTTGTTTTCTCCACTTAAAAAAAAAAAAAAGCCAGCTTACTGTCTTTCTGCCTGTGTAGTTTCTGATAGAATGTTTGCTGTATTTTACCTTCGTTTCCCTGCATAGTAATATGTTCCCTACCTCCCAGCCCCGCCCCACCCCATGATGCCTTCAGAACTTTGTCTTTACCTTTGATTTTAGATGTCTGAATATAATGTATCTAGGTGCGTGTGTGTGTGTGTGTGTGTGTGTACTCACCCTGTTTGAAATTACCTGAGGTTGTATCTGTAAGTTGGCATCTTTTATTATTTTTGTATAATTCTGGACCATTATCACTTCAACTATTGACCATTATCACTTCAAGTATTTCTTTTCTACTCTCTTTCAGCCTGCCATTCTAACTATACATAAAATAGGCCACTTGATATTATCTTACAGCTTTTGTATGCTATTTTCTCTCTCTCTTCTCTTTGTGCTTTAGGTTGGATAATTTCTATGGACCTTCCTTCAAGTTCATCTGTTCTATCCAAGTTTGTGTCACGTCTACTGATGAACTTACTCAGGACATTCTTCATTCGTGTTACCATTATTTTTCTAGCATTTCAAACGGATTCTTTCTTTTAGCTCTCCTGTCCCCCTGGCATTACCGTCTGCTCTTTCATGTTCTACACCTGGTCTACCAGAGTCTTTACCAAGTTAATCTAAGTAATTTAAAAAATTTTTGTCTAATGGTTCCAACATATGGATGATCTCTGAATCTTATTTTATTCATTGCTTTGTATTTTTACAATGGCTTTTTTATTTTTGCATTTTGCATATCTTCAGTTTTTCATTATATTTCAGATACTGTGTGTATGACAATACTAACAGTGGTAAATTATTTTTGACCTGGAAACAGGCATATCTCTTTTTCTACTTGGCACTAAATGTGAGGAAGAGTGTCAATCTAGTGACATGTTGAGATGGGTTTGGACTTTTATGTTGCCATTGGTACCCTCAGTGTACTTCCGGCTTCAAATTTGCCTACCTTTACCTTATAAAGTGAGGACTTGATTGCCAGTTAATTTTGCTCCATCTTCCTATTCCACCCAAAGTACCTCATTACTTCTCTCAACACTTTTGCTCTTACCTAGCAGTGGACAGATGATGCTAGTTTCTTGGTGTTTGTCAGCCTGGTGGTGCAAAGTAGGTAGGGTGCTCTATTGTATCTAGCTTTAGTCTTACTTGGCCCTTTATTTCTGTGTCTTGGGGGTGGAGGCTTTTGAAATAAGTCTGTTCATCGTCCACCTGTAAAATAAAAAGAATAAAAAAATCTAATGGCCTAGACTTAGGACTACTTCTTGTCTCTCTCCCAAGATAAAGGAAGTTTTACTATTTATTTTTCCTTAAAAAATGGAAAGTAGATGAAATAAAATACTACCATAATCCAAGAAGTTACCTGGTGGTTTGCAACTTTGTGGAGTACCAAAAAGTAATTAATGTCAGGTATATATACAACTAATACTGTATAATTGCATTTATATGAAATTCAAAATAGGAAAATTAAACTATAATAATATAAATAAGAACTTTGTTAGTGTCTGACAGGCAGAAGTGGGTGGAGATCATCTAAAAATAGATGAAAGGGAACTGTATTGCCTGATGATAATTTCCTTTATATTTATTTTCATAATGGTTAAATGGTGTACATTTTAAAACTCATGATGCTTTACTCTTAAAATCTGTTTATTACATGTAAGTTATACTTCAATAAATTTCAGCTATAACCAGACAAAAAAGATGTAAAATTAAATTCAGAGACTACCTTAGAAATATTGAGGTCAATGAAAGTTTTACTTCTAAAATTTTAAATAACACTTAAATTTTAAAACACTTTAATGTACATTATTTTATTAAATTTTTATCATATTGGTCATATGTATTATTATTTGCACTTCATGTGTGAGGTCTTCTGACTTTGAGTATGGTTCTGTTGAAACAGTTGGCTACGTCATGAGTAAGAAATACTATAAAAGGTAAAGTAAATGCAATAATATCTTACTGTAATCTACAAAATCACCTGGGAGGTTTGCAACTTCACCTGGTAGAAAAAAGAGAATGAATGTATCCTCTTTTATCTTATATTGCACAGATGAAAATGAGGCTCCCTATTTTATCACAGAAACTGCCACACTCTAAATAGGTATGGAAATGTTATTCTTTAGTAAATGTCTGCAATGAAATGCATTATTATCACTTTCCTCTTGAAGTTAATTGACAAGAGCATTTTTGGACAATGCAATTAATTCAGTGTTTCTAGAACACCTATCAGACAATGGGCCCATCCTATTATTAGACTAATTAAAAACATTTATTTGATAGTTGCTTTGTTCATTTGCCTACCAGGGTGTTTGGGGTACTTTAATAGGACTATTTTCTCACAAATTATAATAAGAAGGACTAAACCTATAATTATCTAACTAAAACATTGCATCAGTAAAATATATACCATTATCAGATAAATGGCACTAGTCAGGCAGTCCTTCACATACAAAAAGGATTTATTCAGTGTATGCTATAATCACAGTATATAATATGGTTCTTAATTCTATTATTAATAAGATAGGGTGTTATTGCCTATTTATGTTCACTTTGATTTAATGTTCATAAGAAGCACTGGCTTTTTAAAATGACCCGAAGTTCAGGTATGGTAATGGCTGTCCATATGCAATTTCAGAGGTACAGAGACCATACCCAAATAGCCACTAACTTGTTGAAACATGCATTTAATAATCAAGAAACCATCACCATCATTAAGTACGTCATAAGTCTTACACTCTTCCCTATGTTTACTCAGAGCTACACCTGCACACAGAGGTAGGACCCAATGATGGAAATAACTAATTCATCTGATTACTTACAGGTCGGTCTCAGAGAGTGACTCATAATATGCCTTGTGGATGGCCAGATAATTTAGCTCAAATTGAGCTTTCTCATCTCTAGATTGTTGCTACATATACTAGTCCTGGCTTCCTACTGTTGTTACTTCCTAGTCATTATTTGCTTAAAATATACTTCCTTCTGGCATTTGCTCGTTTCTGACTGCTGGGCTTCTGGCTGATTCCAGGAAAGCAAAGCCAAGTGAATGTGAGCATTTGCTTAGTGTCAGAATATTGACTACCTCCCAGGATATCATTATTGTAGGATTTTTTTTAATCATTTGGTACTGATTAAATTTCCCAAAGCCCCTGGCAAATTATTTTCAAAAGAATCATATCGTTTTATTTTGAAAGTAAGATTTTATACCATAGTGGAAGACACTCTTTAAAAAAATGCAACACTGAAAGGAAATGGCTAAGTAGCTGCTAATTTCCTGTCTGACGCTATTATGTTTTATTAACTTAAAAAAAAACTTTCTTCTAATCTGATTCCACATTATAAAAGAGACAAAATTAAGAGATGATTGTGAGTCTCAAGGTTACAAAGTTTGTATTTCCCCTTTTGTCACATGGCAGATAGCTAATGCCCATTCAAACACCAAAGCCTCTCTCTTGTTTCTTCTGATATGCGGTAGCAGCACGCTAAAACAGAACTATCTTCCTCTGTCTTAGTTTCTTCTAGACATGCTAATGTACCTTTTTGATTTGCCAGCTTAGATTATCACTTCTAAGTGGTTGGGTTTTGGCATTCTATATAAAATTTGAATTACTTACTAAAAAAAAAAAAAAAAAAGACGAAAGAGAGATGCTGCTAGCAGCATATATTTCATCTAACTTTTTTTACTGAGACAGAACAATCACATACGCTGGGCTGTGAGTACCAATGAAACAAAGTTGTCCTAAGACAACCACACATCTGAAATCTGACTTTAGAGCATGTTTCCGTCTCAGTTCCTGCTCTTTGCAACGAATAATTAAAGTGCATCAAGCATCAACTTGTATGTCTTTGTTTCTGATAATAAGTAGTTCAGATGAGTTCTTCCATCATGAAATTAACACGATTTTCAATGTTCTCAAAAACATTTATTCACAAACCAATACATTATATGTTTTCCAAAATCCGACCCCATATCTGAGTTTGCTTGAAACCTTTAGAGGTAGGTCCTCCCACCGTCTCACTAACTGCACTTTCACATGGTGGACACAACTGTGATGTGTATTAGGAAAGGCATTGATCTTGAAGTGGACTCAGCTTCCAGTTCCATTCTTAAAATGTACTACCTCTGTTGTTTGAAAAAAATGTGAATATTATTCGCTCTCAATTTTTTCCTTGTAACATAGTAAAATAATTTACAAGGTTATTTGGAGATGGAATGATGTGAGACAATGTGCTCTGTAATTAGTTTTATATTTGAGAAATGTAAGGTCTGTTAGAATAGAATTCAATTTACAAATAATCTCATTACAGTGGAGTTTCAGCTACAAATGTCGGGATGCTACTGATAATTAGCATATATTATTTGATGATTGTAGTTTTCTAAGAAAAATAAACCTTCTCTAGTACTAAAATGTCTCTATCTGTTTGCTTTTGCATTTTTTAAATATAGTGATAATCAGAGCATTGCTGAAAACTAATAGATCTCCCAATATTGACAAAGATCCCATGCAGTCATCAGGAGAGAATTTAATCTCCAGTTTTTCCTCTGGGAGCAGTAACCATTAGCTCTGGGAATAGAGCTGACAGTAATTTAAGATGGTGTCATATCACTGGGACCACTTTTTGGAAAATTATAGGATGTGTGTTTCATTTGTAACAAATTTGGTGTGAAGGGATGGCAGAAATACAACTGTTGATACCAGAAAACCACTTTTCTGCTCTTTGACAATGAGAAAACTAGCCATGTTTCTTAGAGACACAGGTATGGTGATGACAATCTGTCAATCTGAGAAGCTCAGAAAGTACTACAAAACCAAAAATAGTATATTTTTCTTCACTGTGATTTATACCTCTGAAGACTTTTCCTTTGCTTAACCCCTGGTGTGATTTATTCAAGAGTTACAATTGATGTAATAAACTTTTTCATTTACCATGCCTAAGTCTTTCTAATTAGATAGTTACAACTACTAAAATATTCACGAGGAGAGTAATTGTTTAAAGAGCTTTCACGGGAAGCAATTGTAAGATGCCTATATTTTGTGTAATTATACAGCTAATTCTTTGTCTTTCTCAAGAGAATATTGTATGTGATAATAACTTCAGAAAATGATATTAATATAATTGATTCCATAGTTATTACCAATCTTAATTTGCACCTTTCATGCTACTTTGAATATTTTACTTATGCTGAAATGTTAACTATGCATCTGAAAATGGCCCAGAAGGAAACTTAGCTATCCATCTCTTCAGACTCAATGTCCCAATATTATCCCTGATAATATTAAATGCTCTAAGATACAGGTTTACATATCTTTGTGCTTTTAGATGATTGAAGATCAAAAGTCTTATGGATAATTTATTCCTATTTTTGTAAATCTCCAACACAAAACTACTCTTACAAAAGTGGTTGTGATGTATTGAGAGCTAACTCAAACAATGCAGTGATTTAAGTGGAGCTACAAAGAAGTTGTTAATGCTCTAAATTAGAAGAACACCTATTTCTTTGTATAAGATTCTTATGCTCTGTTCTCACTCACATGTGAGTGTTGCACAATGAGAACACATGGACACAGGGAGGGGAGCATCACACACTGGGGTCTGTGGGGGGTACCTACGGGAGGGACAGCGGGGGAGTGGGGAGTTGGGGAGGGATAACATGGGGAGAAATGCCAGATATAGGTGATGGGGAGGAAGGCAGCAAACCACATCGCCATGTATGTACCTATGCAACAATCTTGCACATTCTTCACATGTACCCCAAAATCTAAAACGCAATAAAATATATATATTAAAAAAAAGATTCTTATGCTCTCTAGTATAAAAAGGAAGGTTAAACATTTTTGGTAAACTTTATTATCAAGATACAGACACACACACACACACACACACACACACACACACACACACTAGCTACACCACAAATGTGGTCTTTAAAAAATGTGGATTTTATAGCAGTAACTCATCTCTTTTCCTTCCATTTTCTTCTACAGAAAGTGCCTGAAACATACATTTGCTAAGTTTTTATAAATGATGTCCTCTTACCAGGAAATTGCTGAAACACGAAAACGTCTCAGCCTTTTCCACTGCCAAGGCACAAAAGAAATTGTCTCTATTTGCAGACAACATGATTGTATATTTAGAAGACCCCATCATCTCAGCCCAAAATCTCCTGAAACTGATAAGCAACTTCAGCAAAGTCTCAGGATACAAACTCAATGTGCAAAAATCACAAACATTCCTATACACCAATAACAGACTTAAAGAGAGCCAAATCAAGAACTAACTGCCATTCACAATTGCTACAAAGAGAATAAAATACCTAGGAATACAACTAACAAGGAATGTAAAGGACCTCTTCAAGGAGAACTACAAACCACTGCTCAATGAAATAAGAGAGCACACAAACAGATGGAGAAACATTCCATGCTCATGGTTAGGAATAATCAATATCGTGAAAATGGCCATACTGCCCAAAGTAATTTACAGATTCAACACTATCCCCATCAAGCTACCAATGACCTTCTTCACAGAACTGGAAAAAACCACCTTAAACTTCATATGGAACCAAAAGAGAGCCCACATAGCCAAGTCAATTCTAAGCAAAAAGTACAAAGCTGGAGGCACCACACTACCTGACTTTAAACTATACTACAAGGCTACAGTAATCAAAACAGCATGGTACTGCTACAAAACCAGAGATATAGACCGATGGAACAGAACAGAGGCCTTGGAGACAACATCACACATCTACAACCATCTGATCTTTGACAAACCTGACAAAAACAAGCAATGGGGAAAGGAGTCCCTGTTTAATAAATGGTGTTGGGAAAACTGGCTAGCCATATGCAGAAAGCAGAAACTGGACCTCTTCCTGACATCTTACACTAAAATTAACTCCAGATGGATTAAAGACTTAAACATAAAACCTAACACCATAAAAGCCCTAGAAGAAAATCTAGGCAAAACCATTCAGGACATAGGCGTAGGCAAGGACTTCATGACCAAAACATCAACAGCATTGGCAACAAAAGGCAAAATAGACAAATGGGACCTAATCAAACTCCACAGGTTCTGCACAGCAAAAGAAACAGTGCTTAGAGTGAATTGGCAACCAACAGAATGGGAAAAAATATTTTGCAATCTACCCATCTGACAAAGGGCTGATATCCAGAATCTACAAAGAAATAAAACAGATTTACAAGAGAAAAACAAACAAGCCCATTCAAAAGTGGGCGAAGGAATAAAAAGACACTTTACAAAAGAAGACATACATGAGGCCAACAAACATATGAAAAAATGCTAATCATCACTAGTCATTAGATAAATGCCAATCAAAACTACATTGAGATACCATCTCATACCAGTTAGAATGGTGATCATTAAAAAATCTAGAGACAACAGATGCTGGAGAGGATGTGGAGAAATAGGAACACTTTTACACTGTTGGGAGTGTCAATTACTTCAACCATTGTGGAAGACAGTGTGCCGATTCCTCAAGGACCTAGAAATAGAAATTCCATTTGACCCAGCAATCCCACTACTGGGTATATATCCAAAGGATTATAAATCGTTCTACTATAAGGACACATGCACACGAATGTTCATTGCAGTACTGTTTACAACAGCAAAGACCTGGAAGCAATCCAAATGCCCATCGATGATAGACTGGACAGGGAAAATATGGCACATATACACCATGGAGTACTATGCAGCCAAAAAAAATGATGAGTTCATGTCCTTTGTCGGGAAATGGATGGACCTGGAAACCATCATTCTTAGCAAACTGACACAAGAACAGAAAATCAAACACTGCATGTTCTCACTCATAGGTGGATGCTGAACAATGAGAACACATGGACACAGGGAGGGGAGTATCACACACTGGGGTCTGTCCGGGGGAAACAGGGGAGGGATAGTAGGGGGTGGGGAGGTGGGGAGAGATAGCATGGGGACAAATGCCAGATATAGGTGATGGGGAGGAAGGCAGCAAATCACACTGCCATGTGTGTACCTATGCAACAATCTTGCATGTTCTTCACATGTACCTCAAAATGCAACTTAAAAAAAAGGCACAAAAGAAGCAAATAAGAGGAGGTAGAGTGGAAATTAAAGCCTAGATATTCTCTAATTAACATATCAATGGGAGGTCCCTCCTCATGGGTCTCATAGACCCTTTGGATGGTTCCTGGGGCTTAAGCATTCTTGCCAATTCCTCTAAATGGGCCGCCAACTGGGAGAATATCCTAACTGCACAGGCAGTTAGGTGTAGAGCTAGAGGCAAGGTTTGGCATGAGGAAGAAAAGAAGTTGCACTTCAGGTGGTTGATCTATGCAGGAGATCATACATGGAGAGAAGCCAGGTCATTAACAAACCAGAAAAAGCATCACCAAGAGTGAGATGACATTAGGACACACAAAATACAGAAGAAACAAAGGCCTAAACAGTGGAATGCAAAGAACCAGTGAAAACTAGCAACAGTAGAGCATCCTCACAATCACTGATATGTAGGATTTGGGGCTACTCACATTGTCCTAACCCACAAGGCTAAGTACATAAAGAAATGTCTTTGCTCTCTCTACATGCTGCACCAAGATGAGAGTAAGAATGTTGGAAAGAGCCTCCTGTGAAAGGAGAGACCACCACCCTCTCTAATCCCCACAGCTGAAGCTCTTAGCCTAACATCTCTGGGACAGAGAAAATGAATGTTCTGAATAAAATGTAAAATTGAAGTATTTAAATAAACAAGACCAAGTTTTAATTACTGAAATAAGACGTTTTGAATAACCAAAACAACAAAAACTTTACGGGCTCAGGCAAAAACATTGTTAAAGGATATGTCAGACAGGAAAGGGGCACTAACAGAAAACTCAGTAATAGCAGTTTCTAGAAAAAACAAAACATAATTTTTTCATCAGTAAGTTAAGATTCCTAAATTAATCTGGTTTAGAATTCTGATATTCCAGTTAGAAATTTACAAAAACAAAATTATCAATGAGTCTTTGTGTATAAACCTAGAATTTAAAAAATAAATTTCTTTTTTTAACATCTCTGCCCACGAGACTTTTTTTAATTTTTAAGTTTTTGAGGTATATATTAAGTGTATGGGGTACATGAGATCGATTGAAACAGGCATAAATGCATAAAAATAAAAATAGAGTCAATTAGGTATCCATCACCTCAAGCATTTATCCTTTCTTTGTGTTACAATCTAATTATATTCTTTCAGTTATTTTTAAAGGCACAATAAATTGTTCCTTAATGTAGTCACACTGTTGTGCTATCAAATACTAGATTTGATTTATTCTAATTATATTTTTGTACCAATTAACAATCCCCCTTATCGACAACCTTCTACTCTTCCCAGTCTCTGGTAACCATTCTGCTACTTTCTATCTTCAAGAGTTCATTTTTTTTTTTTTTTTAGCACGCACAAATAGATGAGAGCATATGAAATTTGTCTTTCTGTGCCTGGTATATTTCATTTAACATAATGACCTCTAGTTCCATTCATGTTTTTGCAAATGACAAGATCTCATTATTTTTTATGGCTGAATAGTACTCCATTGTGCATATGTACTACATTTTCTTTATACATCTTTTGATTGACACTTGGTTTGCTTCCATCTTGTCTATTGTAAATAGAGCTGCAATAAACACCAGAGTGCACATATCTCTTTGATATACTGTGTTCCTTTCTTCTGAGTATATAGCTAGCAGTGGGATTGCTGGATCATATAGTAGCCGAATTTTTAGTTTTTGAGAAACCTCCAAACTGTTCTCCAGAGTGGCTGTACTAATTTGCATTCCTACCAACAGTGTATGAGTGTTCCCCTTTCTGCATATTTTTGCCAGCATTTATCATTGCCTGTGTATTGAAGAAAAGCCGTTTAAACTGGCTTTGTAGTTTTGACTTGAATTTCTTTCATAATGACATTGAGCACCTTTTCATATACCTGTTTGCCATTTGTATGTCTTCTTTCAAGAAATGTCCATTCAGATATTTTGCTCATTTTAAATTGGATTATTAGATTTTTCCCCATACAGCTGTTTAAGTTTCTTATATATCTTGATTATTCATTCCTTGTCACTGGATAGTTTGCAAATACTTTTTCCCATTCTGTGGATTGTCTCTTCACTTTGTTGATTATATCCTTTGCTGTGCAGAAGTTTTTAACTTGATGTGATCTCACTTGTTCACTTTTGCTTTGGTTGCCTGTGCTTTTGGGGTATTGCTCAAGAAATTCTTGCCCAGTCCAATGTCCTGGAGAAGTTTCCCAATGTTTTCTTTGAGTAGTTTTATAGTTTTGGGTCTTAGATTTAAGTCTTTAATTCACTTTCATTTGATTTCTGTACATGGCAAGAAATACGGGTCCAGTTTCACTCCTGTGCATATGGATATCCATTTTGTTCAAGCACCATTCAGTGAAGAGACTGTCTTTTCTCTGGTGTATGTTCTTGGCACCTTTGTCAAAAATGATTTCACTGTAGATGTGTGAATTTGCTTCTAGGCACATCATCAGGCTTTATTGATCTACATGTCCATTTTTATGCCTGTGCTCTGCTGTTTTGGTTACTGTAACTCTAGGGTATAATTTGAAATCGAGTAATGTGATTCCTTTAGTTTTGTTCCTTTTGCTCAGGATAGCTTTGACTATTTTGGATCTTTTGTGGTTCCATATAAATTCTAAGATTATTTTTTATATTTCTGTGAATAATGTTATTAGTATTTTGATAGGGATTGCATAGAATCTGCAGATTGCTTTAGGTAGTATGAGTGTTTTAACAATATTCATTTCAATTCATGAACATGCAATACTTTTTAAGTTTTTTTGTGACTTCTATAGTTTCTTATACCAATGTTTACAGTTTTCATCATAGAGATTTTTGGTTCTTTGGTTAAAATAATTCCTAGGTACTTACTTCATTTGTAGCTATTGTAAATGGGATTATTTTATGATTACTTTTTCAGATTGTTTGCTGTTGGCATGTAGAAATGCTGTCATTTTTGTATGTTGATTTTGTATCCTCCAACTTTACTGAATTTGTTTAATAATGTTAATTTTTGCTGGAGTCTTTAGGTTTTTCCAAATACAAGCTCATATCATATGCAAACAAAGATAATTTGATTTCTTCCTTTCCAATTTTGAAGCTCTTTATTTCTTTCTCTTGTCTGATTGCTCTAGCTAGGACTTCCAGTACTATGATGAATAACAGTCATAAAAGTAGGTATCCTTGTTGTGTTCCAGATCTTAGAAAAAAGGCTTTCAGATTTTCTACTTTCAGCATGATACTATCTGTGGGTCTGTCATATATAGCTTTTATTGTGTGAAGGTATGTACCTTCTATACACAGTTTTTGATAATAAATGAATTTTGTCAAATGCTTTTTCAGTGAAATTGAACTGATCATATGATTTTTGTCCTTCATTCTGTTGAAATGAGTTATCACATTGACTGACTTGTATATTTTGAACCAATGTTGCATCCCCAGAATAAATTCCATTTGGTCATGATGAATGATTTTTTAATATGTTGTTGAATTTGGCTTTGCAGTATTTTATTGAGGAGTTTTGCATCAATTTTCATCAGGGATATTGGCCTACAGTATTCTTTATTTGACATGGCTTTGTCTGGTTTTGGTATCAGGGTAATGCTAACCTCATTCACTGGTTTCCTAGAATGAGTTTGAAAGTATTCCCTCCTTCCCTATTTTTTGGAATAGTTTGAGTATGACTGATATCAGTTATTTGTATGTTTGGTAGAATTTAGCAGTGAAGCCATAGGGTAATAGGCTTTCCTTTTCTGGGAGATTATTATTATGGCTTTGATCTCATTACTTGTCATTGGTCTGTTCAGGTTTTGGATTTCTTTGTGGTTCAATCTTAGTAGGTTATATGTGTCTAGGAATTTATCCATTTTTTTTCTAGATTTTCCAATTTATTAGCATGTAGTTGCTCATAGCAGCCTTTAATGAACCTTTGAATTTCTGTGGTATTAGTTTTAATATCTTCTTTTCCATCTCTGATTTTGTTTATGTCTTCTCTCTTTTTTTTTTTTCTTATTCTGGCAAAAGATTTGCCAATCTTTTCAAAAAATCAACTTTTCATTTGTTTATTTTTGATATTGTTTTCCTCATTTCAAACTTATTTAGGTCCTGATATTTATTATTTATTATTTCTTTTCTACTACCAATTTTGGGTTTGGTTTGCTGTTGTTTTTCTAGATCTATAAGATGCATTGCTAGGTTGTTTACCTGATGTTTTTCTAATTTTTTGATGTAGGTGCTTATAGTTATAAACATTCCTTTTTGTACTTTTTTTCCTACAGCTTTTGCTGTATCCATGGGTATTGGTATGTTGTATTTCCATTATCATTAGTTTCAATAATTTTTTTATTTTTCTTCTTCATTTCTTCATTGACCCACTGGTAATCAAGAAGAATATGGTTTAATTTCTATGTGTTTGCATAGTTTCCAAAATTTTTCTTGTTATTGATTTCTAGTTTATTCCATTGTAGTCAGAGAAGATACACTTAATATAATTTAAATGTTTGAGTGTTTTAAGACTTGTTTTGTGGCCTAAAATATGATCTATTTTTGACAGTGATCCATAAGCTCAAGGACACAACATGGGCAAGAATTGGATAAAATGTTCTGTAAATATTTATTAGGTCCATTTGGTTTATAGTCCAGAGTAAGTTTAATATTTTTTTGTTGATTTTATGTCTGAGAGATCTGTGCAATGCTGAAATTGGGAGTGTTGAATTCTCCAGCTATTATTATATTGTGGTCTATATCTTTCTTTAGCTCTAATAATAATTGCTTTATGTATCTGTGTGCTCCAGTGTTGTGTACATATATGTTTACAATTGTTATATCCTCTTGCTGTGTTGACCCTTTTATCATTATATAAAAACCTTCTTTGTCTCTATTTATAGAATTTTTTTCTTAGCTACTCCTGCACTTCTTTGTTTTCTATTTGTTGAAATATCTTTTTTAAACCCTTTATTTTCAGTTTATGAGCGTCTTTTGAAGTAGTGTGTTTCTTTCAGTTAACAAATCATTGGGTCTTTTTTTAAAAATAAATTTATTTAACAAGTCTATGTCTTTTGATTGGAGATCTTAGTCTATTTGTTTTCATGTTATTGTTGATAAGTAAGGATTTACTCCTGCATTTTGTTATTTGTTTTATGGTTTTTTGGTCTTCTCCTCTTTTTTGTTACCTTAAGGCTTGCATATAATATCTTATAACACATTTTAAACTGATACTAACTTAACACCGATTGCATACACAAACAATTAATGAAACACTAATAAAATCTCTACACTTTAACTTTGTCTTCCACTTTATAACTTTTTGTTGTTTCTGTTTATATCTAATTGTACTCTATCTTGAAAAGTTGTTGTATCTATTATTTTTGTTTATCTTTTATTCTTTCTACTTAAGATATGAGTAGTTTGTAGACTATAATTTACAGTATTACAATATTCTCTTTTTCTTTGTACTTACTATTCCCAATAAGTTTTGTACCTTCGGTTGATTTCTTACTACTCATTAACATCCTTTTCTTTCAGATTCAATAACTCTCTAACATTTCTTGTAAGAAGATCTGGTGTTAATGGAATTGCTCAACTTTTGTTTGTCTGGAAAAGTCTTTATTTCTCCCTCATGTTTGAAGGTTATTTTCACTGATATACTATTCTAGAATAAATGATTTTGTTTTTTCCTTCAGCAATTTAAATATGTTATGCCAATCTCTCCTGGGCTATAAGGTTTCCACTGAGAAATCTGCTGCCAGATGAAATGAATCTCCATTGCATTTGGTTTGTTTCTTTCTCTTGCTGCTTTTAAGATCCTTTCTTTATCCTTGACCTTTGGGAATTTTATTATTAAATCTCTTGAGATAGTCTTCTTTGGGTTAAATCTGCTTAGTATTTTATAACCTTCTTTTACTTGAATACTGACATGTTTCTAGCTTTGAGAAGTTCTATTAATTATCCCTTTGAATGAAGTTTCTACCTCCATCTCTCTCTCTCTTTCATTTAAGGCCCAAAACTCCTAACTTTGCCCTTTTGAGGCTATTTTCTAAAACTTGTAGGCATGTTTCAATTTTTAAATTATTTTATATTTGGCTTCTCTGGCTGTGTATTTTCAAATGGCCTGTCTTCAAGGTTAACGATTATTTCTTCTGCTTGGTAAGTTCTGCTGATAAGAGATTCTGATACATTCTTTAGTATGTCAATTGCATTTTCGCCTCCAGAATTTCTGCTTGCTTCTTTTAAACTATGTCAAGTTTTTGGTAAAATTTATCTGATAAAATTCTGAATTCCTTCTCTGTGTTATCTTGGATATTGCAGAGTTTCCTCAAAACAGCTATTTTGAATTCATTTTATTAAAAAAGGTCACATATATCTGTCTCTCCAGGATTGGTCCTTGGTGCCTTATTTCGTTTGTTTGATGAGGTCTTGTTTTTCTGGATGGTCTGAATGCTTGTGGATGGCTGTCAGGTCTTAGCATTGACGAGTTAAGTATTAATTGTAGTCTTTGCAGTCTCAGCTTGTTTATATCCATCTTCCTCAGGAAAGATTTCCAGGTATTTGAAAAGTACTTGAGTGTTGTAATCTGTTTTTGGTCTCTGCAGCTGTGTCTACATCAGGGAGAAGCTCATGCCTTGTTAACACTGTGGCTCTTCCAGGCTTGTAGAGATACAACCTTCATGGTCTCAGACAGAATCCGGAAGAATTCTCTGAATGACCAGATAGATTCTTGCTCTCTTTTAATTTCTCCCAGACAAATGGAGTCTGTCTCTCTATGCTGAGTTGACTGGAGCTGGGGCAGGGATGATACAAACACCACTGTGGGCACCATCACTAGGATTGTGCTGGGTCAGACCTGAAGCCAGCATGGTACTTGGTCTCACCAAGACCTGCAGTAACAACTGCCTGGCTACCATCTATGTTCACTCAAGGCCCCAGCGCTCTACAATCAGTAGGAAGCAAAGCCAGCTAGCCTTATGTCCTTTCCTTCAGGGTGACAAGTTCTGCCTGGTTCCAGGCAGTTTCAGAGATGCCATCTTGGAGTCATAGCCTTAAGTAGGAAACCTTAAGAATTTACCTAGTGCTGTGGCTGAGCTGGAACCAAACCCACATGACAAATTCCTTCTCTCTCTCTCCTCCCCAAAAAGAGGAGTTTCTACCCATGACCACTGCTACCTCAGGCCTGTGGCTTGCACTGGCTGGCTATTATTGACATTCATTCAAGGTCCAACAGCTCTTCATTCAGCTCCACAAGACATTTTTGAGAAGCCAAGTTTACATAAAAGCTTTGTATTAATATATTGAAATTACAACATAACTGTATTTTAATCCATGAAATTCAGTGGTAGTTTGCAATTTAGAAATATTGTATAATAACATTTTTTGTTTTATTTTTCAAACTAATGCAAGCCCTTTCCCCTGGCAGTTAGGGTGACAGATGATCATTCTTATTCTTCCCCAATTCAGACTGAGTTGAAGTTAGAGTGAATTCATCTGTGCTCAACCCCAAACTTCCAACCCCTTATCAATATATGGTATTGCTCTTACTAGTATTTCAACTGGATGGTGTTGGACAGCAATTTAAGATATTTTCTTCCTTACTGTAAATTTCAACTCTGGCATGCATAAGATTACTATAAGAATGCACAAGGCTATGCAATTTTTCTGTCTAGGCCCCCCACCATGGCACTTTCTTGGTGACATCTGAGTTTGTGTGTGTGCCAGGGGCAGGGGGAGAATTGCTTAGTCAGTTGATTTGCTTTTGCATTTGGGCTCTTCTTAATTCTATTTCATTTTGACTGCCTCTACCCTCATCCAAGATAAAGCTGATTTATGTTTTTTCCTGCATGAATTCTCTATGGCAAGGCCAATTCTCAATTTACCTGTCTCAGCACAAATGTCTACCCCAGGTACAAAAGTTACTGCCCCGAAGAATAGTTTGTTGTTACTCACCTAAGAATAGTTTGTTGTTCTCTGAAATTAAGTTTTTCAAGGTCCTCTTGTGTCTACTGCTTCTTATTAGCCACATAAAATAGTATAGTTATTATTTACTTGTTCGTTTAAATCATGAGACAAATGTCTTTAAGATTCTCCTATACCATGACTGAAAGGAGAATTCTACATTTTTGCAGTCAGAGCTATTTGTAGTTATTTCATGTTTTATCTTGCAACAATAATCACTTGTGCATTACAAGTTTTAATGAGTATAATATTAGTATTTTTACTTCTCTCATTCCAAAAGTTAAACCACTTATTTTGATTTTTCTGTTCTTTTACATTGGGTAGAATTTCTAAAATGAAACAAAACAAAATAACCTATAGACAAGAAACTGTGCTGGCAATGGTAGCACTACCAGAGCTTTGCCATCAAACATGATGTTAGCTATTGGTTTATGACAGAATATTTTGATCAAATTAAGAAAAAAATTGATTCACCAATTTAAAAAAAATTATTACTAATTTAAATGTTCTTTATCAGGAATACTTGTTAAATTTATACCAACATTTTGGAATCATATATGGTTTTCCATACATGTGATAAATTACATTAATAGATTTCTCAAGATAATACCATTCTCTGATTCCTGGGGTGAAGACATCTTACTCATTCTGGATAATTTGTTTTCTTTTTAATGTAGTTTTGAAATTGATTCTGATAATGTTATACAGGAGTTTATATCTATATTATTTCAAAATAGTTTTTTTATAGCAAGAACAGAAATTGCTGTCATCTGTAAAGCCACATGTGTTAGTGATAGATATCATATTTAGTAAGAGCAAATGAGGCTAACATTTTATTCTTTATGTGATAATTGTCAGTAGCTACTACTAATGAATCAAAGTTCAAAAAAGACCTGAAACTTACTGTCATTAACATATCCTTTTTGTTTTTTAATGTTCATTGTTGATTTTAGCACAAAATGGCAGGACATCCTCTCACTTTATCTTAGACAACAAACATCATGATGAATTTTCTTTTTTTTTTTTTTTTTTTTTGAGACAGAGTCTCACTCCGTCACCAGGCGCCAGGCTGGAGTGCAGTGGCGCGACCTCGGCTCACTGCAACCTCCGCTGCCCGGGTTCAAGCAATTCTCCTGCCTCAGCCTCCAGAGTAGCTGGGACTACAGGCGCGCGCCACCACGCCCAGCTAATTTTTTTGTATTTTTAGTAGAGACGGGGTTTCACACCATGTTGGCCAGGATGGTCACGATCTCTTGACCTCGTGATCCGCACGCCTCGGCCTCCCAAAGTGCTGGGATTACAGGCGTGAGCCACCGCGCCCGGCCATGAATTTTCTACTTCTAGAAAGTTTACAGTAATTTTTTGAAAATGTTCATGCCAGAGTTATTTTAGTAGGTGATTCCTTAATAATTTTTTCAATGTCTTCAGTGGCTGCTGATTTATCCGAATTTTTAAAAATTTCTAATTGTTTAATTCTTAGTAAGATTTTCCTCACAATATGGTTTACGTTATATTTTTTCACTCTTGATACTGAAACAATAAGATTTACATTTTTTAATGTCATAAAAATTGAGATTCTAGTACTAGTCACCCTTCTGCACTTACTTGAGCCTTCTGCGCTTACCTGAGCTCCGTCATGTAGCTTCCCTAACGCCCACTTCTGCACTCCCCACCCAAACCTGCACTCCGCACATAGCCCGCTGAAAAACTCTGCCGAAATTTGAAAAACCCTGCTTCCAATATCCAATTGATTGCCCCATGCTTTGTTTCCCAATATCCAATCAATCGCCTCTAATGCCCGCGCACCGAAAATCCCGCCTACCTACCAGTAGCACTCGTCCGGACCAAGCTCTGTTTCCCAATACCCAATCAATTGCCCTATGCTTTGTCTCCCAGTGTCCACCCGATGACCTCTGACCCCTATAAAACTCCTTGCCCTAAGAAATCAAGCGCGACTTCTCTGGCCCCCACTGTCCGGACCACAGAACCTCGCCCGGGAGCTTAATAAATTGGCATTTAATTTTCAAAAAAAAAAAGAGATTCTAGTACTATGAATTCTCACAGTTACATGTTTATACTTTCTTTTTCTGGCTTTGAAGATTACTTTATAATTATTTCAAAAAATCATAGTTTTTATTAAAAAATTACTTTTCTTAATGTATTGTATGTTCTTGAAAATTTTGGTTTTGTTAACATTTTTAGTGGAATTTTAGATATAGTCCATTAGATCAAGCTTGTAGTGTTAGATAATTCCTTAAATTTAACTACTTTTCGTACACTTAATCTACCACTTACAAACATATTAAAATTTCATACTGCATATCTATTTCTTACCATAATTGTATTAGTTTTTAACGTATGCATTATACAATTTGGTGCTATTCTAATGAATCATACATGATTGATTTGTTATAATTTTCTGCTAAATTAAAATTTTTTAAAAATTTGTTTTTGGTGATCACTTTATCTCTAATAATAACTTTTGTTAAAGTCAGTTATATTAGGAATTATAGCTATACAATTTATTTTTCATTTGTACTTGTCTGCTAAATTTTAATTTTGGATTGTTTTTATATGAATCTTTTGAAACATTTTTTGCTGACAATCTGATTTGAAATGAAAATAATGTCTGTATTTTTCTGTATTATGCTTTCTTTTGAACTTATATTCTTCCTTTTCCTGACAACTTTGAAATCAGTTCAATAGAATTTCACATTCTATTTCTCTTTCTCAATGCTTAGAAATAAAATTCTGACTTTCTAAATTTATTATATCCTAGATAAATACACATAACTTATTAAACTGTAAAGTGAATAAATATATTTTTCTTCTCCAAAAAAATATAATCACTGTAGATTTAATTCTAAATATTCTATTCAAAATTTCATGGTAATGTTTACCAATATTTACATCTATCGCATTTCAATCTCATAGGTCTATAAGACATTATTATCTTTGTTTTACTCAGTCAATACTTATTTGATTTGACAACAAATGTACAATCATTTTGCTCATCTTATTATTTGTATCACAGGCTTTCATCTGGGATTATTTTCTTTCTGGCCATAGAACTCATTTTAAATTTCTTTTATTGGAAATCAGCTAGTTATATACATTCTGTTTTTGTTTTTTAAAAAATATAATTAAATGTATTTTTTAAAATCTTAGTGTTTTGTTACTTTCTGGTGGGTAATTATTTTCCTGGTATCACATTGAATATTTTGTTCTGGTCTCTAAAATTGTCACCTAATAAATGACGCCTTCTAATATTTACACCTTTTTGTAGACAATTTTCATTGAACTGCAAATGGCAGTATGACTAGCTTTTTACTAACAGAATGCAGAATAATTGATGCTGGGTGACACTTAAGTCTATGTCTTAAGAAGCCTTGCAACTCCTCCTGTGGTCTTAGAATGTTTACTCCAGGGTAATGTCAGCCCTATGTAAAATGTCTCCATCAATTGAGCTTACTATGTTGTGAATAAGCCTAAACTAGCCTTATGGAGACAGAAAGGGATTTCTATTTGAGTCCAATCAACTAACCAAACTCTGAGAGATGATAACACATTGTTTCATGTCACAGATTTTTGAGCTGGTTTATTATGAGAAACAAATAACCAGTATAAAATCAATCCATTCCCTTTTTGTGTCTATTTGCTTTTGAAAAGTTTTCTTTTTTAACTAATCTAATTGACATTCCATTGTAGGTAAAACAGGATGGAGGTGGGTGAGAGTTAACCAACTGCAAAGTTTGAAGAAACAGACTGTACACAATCATTTTCAAATGCAGGTTTAGAGAACTCTCAAAGCCTCCCTCAGTTTTGATAACTTGCTAGGACTCACAGAATTTACTGAGAATCATTATACTCATGGTTACAACTCATAACAGGGAAATCAGGGTACAGATAAAAATAATCCAAAAGATGAAATGCATAAGGCAGAGTTCAGGAGGGTTCCAAGCTTCCTATTGAGTGGTAGACAGTGGTAATGGCTTTTGGAAGTGATGTGTGACAATACACATAGAATATTTTGAACCAGTTAAGCTGTTGGTGTCCAGTTTTTACTGGGGTTCTATCACATAAGCCTGGTTGACTTCCCCAGTGGTTGACCTCAGTCTCTACCCTCTCAGGAGGTTGAGGTGACCCAAAGCTCAGATGTTACATCACATTGTTGATGTGGCTCAATGCTCTCCCTCAGATCACAATATTACTACCCAGCTGGCCCAGGTCCCTTGAACGAAGATAGTGCCATTAGGCATGACATTCTAATGGCTCATATATAACCTCCCAGCGGTAAAGGACAAAAGCCAGACCTCATTTGGGCTTCACTAATTGCATTCTACTAATTATTCTTTAAATGGTATTTTAACTTTATCATTTTAGCATTTTTTTCACCATGTTTCATTAAAATGCTGCCACAGACAAAAGCAAACTGCATTATCTTTGCATAAACCAAACTCCAATGATCAGTTTTCTTCTTTCTTTTCTCTTTTTACCCAATAGGACTTAATCATTTCCAAATATTCTGAAGGCCATGAGACAGCACATCATAGAGTGAATCTCAGGAAATAGTAACAGAATTGTTGTGCTTAATGCTCATAGTTTCAAAAGAGTAAAGCACTTAGAGGTTAAAATATTTAATTACTGTAATCTACTCTAGGAGAACTTTTATAGTTGGGGTTCCCAGGTTTGTCCATTAAAAATACAAGAAAATATTTAAATATGAAATTCAGATAAACAACCAATATTTTTTAGGCTAGGACTGTCTGAATTATTACATACATATATATTATAAAAATTATCAATTGTGTATCAAAAAATCAAATTGAAATGAATATTTCATATTTTTCTGGAAATCCTACATCAGCTATCCCGCAATCTGGTGATAGCATGATTTTTTAAAAAAATATGATCATTGATTTGGACTTACAGAACATTCTTGAAGGTATACAAAAATGCTAAACTAAATATATACCTATACAGAGTTTTATAATTTATTACAACAGTTTTGAAAAGAATAAGCTAATTATAGAATTGATTATTCCCTCAAAGATTTAGATCAATTATTTAATAAGGCTAATTTCAACACTGGTTTCTGCTTTTCTATAATTTCTCAATGACAAAATAAATAAGAAAATGTTAACATATGATGAGTTTAAATGTTATTAATATTTTTAACATCTCACAAATGCTATTTTTCCTGTATTCCCCTAAAAGCACTCAAGCAAATAAAGCTTTAGGTGATTCGCCTGATGATTTAGTGCTTTAATATTAAACAATATTTACGGCTGTGTCATGAGCTAAACCTGAGCCACTCTTAGCATTTGATTTAAAATAATGTATAATTAACCTTAGCTTCTTTAATAACATTATTCTGTGTTTTCACAACCAAATAGTGAAACTTTACTGTGTTCAACTTCTATTTTACTGGGATCAAAATACAGAAACCAAAAATAATTGTTACATGCTTTCTGATAGTTCCAATTAGTTAGTATCATAAAGAAATAGCTGTAAACAAGAACAGTATTCCAGCCTGAATCATGAATTATAAATTTACAAATTGCTTTTCTTATGCTTCTTCATTGACTTGAACTGTAAAAACATGGCATTGACTGAATAGGTTCTCTATTGTGAATGATGATGAGAAAGAAACTTGAAAAGACTGACGCGACAAAAAATATTGCAATGCGTTTATCTTAACAAGAACTATTGATGGGGGAATCTACTTATTCCCCATTTTTCTAGCCAATCCAATTATTGGAACCGTTTCATTATACTAATCCATAATACATGGCATGTTCTAAGAGATTTTGTGAAGGAAAAAAAAAACTTATGAGGTAAGAATAAACCATAAATTTATGTATTTTTGTCTTTGCATAAATTATAGACACAAGTAGTGCTTTAAAATGGTCTTTCTAAATGCTTCCTGTAAGAAATGTGCCTTTCCATTATTTTCTCCCTTTTTAGTCATGTCATTTACTCACCCCTTCATTTATTCACTATTTCAAATATGGATTGAATTCTTGGTAAAATAAAAAGACACATAGAATGCTATGTTCTAACTATTCAGTGATAAATAAGTAGCAATAGCTTCTTTCAGTACATTTATAAACTAGTGGAGAAAAATAGACAAGAAAATCAATTATTTTAACAAAAAGTAGAAACTGCTAACATCAGAGGAAGGTATAGTGAGAAAAGAGGAGAATAATTTTTTCAGACTGTGTTAGTGAAAGGAAAATATATTATAAAACATTTCCACAAGGATATTCATAAGCTAAGTTATTATTCTACATTTTTTTTTTGAAAATTATTTTCCTAACTATCTTTCATGGAAGAGAATATTGGTTTGTAGAGTCCAGACATGGGGTGGATAAAGTTGAGGGAAAGAAAAATTAATTGTGTGTGTGTGAGAAATTTCACCACAGTTCTCAAAAAATATAGGTCATGAACTAAAATGAGCAAAGCAGTGTTTTTGCCTGTGAGTTGTCAGCTATTCAGTCCTGAGATAAAAATATTTAAAATCCATACTTATAAAATTTTCTTTTTAACTTATATCTAGTAATTTTTATTTATTGATTGAGAAATTCAAATTAAAGAGAAAATTTCAAACTTTTGTTCATAAAACCATTCCAAACTCCCAGGTGTTGATTTTTACTCTCAAAATCTCTTCTCATTCAAATTAATTCGAAGATATAATCTCAACTGAGAGGCACAAAATATATACGCGATGTCATTTTAAAGATCTGTTGAGTGTTTTTGTTCTGTTATTTTGTGGTAGGGCTTACTTAATGACCTTTATTTTATCTCATTAATAAATTACAAGTCTAGGTTTTGCAATCCAACATTACACATGAGGAACATGTGGATTTCCGACATGTTTATTCCTTTTTTAATCTCTTTCCTGATTCTTCTTTGTTATTTGAAGGGTGACAAAGATTGTGAGCAATCTATTGGACTCTTTCAAGCTTTAGAATATAGAAAAGTGTGGTAGTATACTAGATACTCTGCTCTGCATTTTTACACCTATATATTTATTATCACAAAGAATGTGTCAATATTATCTTTTCCTGTATTACATATGATGAAACTGAAATTTTGAATGGCTGAGTAACTTATCCAAGGTCATATGGTTAATAAATGGCAGAATTTAAAGTACTATTTGGTTCTGCCTGACTCTAGAACCCACACTCTGAAGTGTCACGCATTAGTGCATGCTGCAACTGCAACTGACCAAGAACTTATGCCCAGAGGAGGAAGGGAATATAATTTACTTCATAGATGTACATTCTGAGAACAAATTACAAAATTAGTCATCTTCTCACTTTTCTTATTTTCTTGTTTCTGTGTCTTTATGTGTATACTTTTTGATCTATTTAATTGTTTTTGCACCTTTTCCTGAGTATCTGTTTCTTTTTTCTTCTTTCCTTCCTTCCTTTTTTTCTTTGACATTCTGTCTGATGTTCTTACTTTCTCTCTTGCTCAGTCTTTTGTGCATGCACATGTCATGATGTTTGGATTATGAAGCTTGATATTTAATAAAATCACATAAAGGGAATTAAATGAAGGAAAAATGCATCACTCAATTCTCTAGTTTTCCAAATGAAGTTATTCTTGAAAACTTATGATAGCAAAGAATATTTGTTTAATCATATGTGTTTATTTCCCTGTCAAAAGAATTTGAAATATCACCATTGGCCAAAATCAACTTAAAATGCAAAGGAACAGTAAAATTATAAGATCCAATTAATCCATTTTCAATGAAGTTTCAAATAATATATAGTTTGTATTTAAGTAGATATGTTACTTATTTGGAATGTACAACTGTAATATACACGGGCTTATTAAAAGGAGACTTGAGATAATCTACACACAAAAACTGTTTCTGAAACAAATAGCCCTTTAGAAAAAAATATTTCAAACACTGACTAGAAATCGTTCTAAAGCCCTGGTATTCTGCATCACTGTAGGGTGAATATGATTAACTACACTTTATTTTATATTTTGAAAAATGGGAACGGAAGATTTCGAATGTTTACAATACAAGGTAATGATAAATGTATGAGTTGATGAATATACTAATCATTCTGATTTGATCATTACACATGGAATACATGCATTGAAATATCACTCTGTATCCTATAAATATGTACAATTAGTACATGTCAACTGAAAATAAAATGAAAACATATAACTAAATAAAAAGAAATTATTCTAAAGTTAAAATGCAGCAGATATAAATCATTTTGAGAAAAAAATTCAGAAAAGCTGTGTAGTGAATAGTTGCTTGGTTTCATGTAAATTAAAAAGTCTTGATTGAACCATTGTGGAGGTACATTATAAAAGTTTTAATATAAGAAATAATACCATTTTCTTTAAGTGACTGCTACTAAGAAGAGCCTTGCCAGTAGGAGTAAATATCTACTTTCTCTTTGTTCACATGGAGAATGGATGTTTTAGAAAAAGTCAACACAAAACTAAATACCGCATGTTCCCACATAGTGAGAGCAAAAAGATAAGAACACATGAACACACGGAAAGAACCAACACACAGTGGGGACTTTCAGAGGATGGAGGGTAGGAGAAGGGAGAGGATCAAGAAAAATAATAGATAGTAGGCTTAATCCCGGGTGATGAAATAATTTGTACAACGAATCCCCATGACACAAGTTTGCATATGTAACAAACCTGCACTTGTAGCCCTAAACTCAAAATAAAAGTTAAAAAAAGTTCGACTTTTAATATTTATGTTGAACCAAAGTCATGATAATCATGAGCAATATATATTTTGGAAGGTGTATAATTCATCCTCTGGAAATAGAATTAGGACAACCATACGGATTTTTTCCCTAAGGCCATTTTTTAAACTGAATATTCATTATTTTTGGTAGTGAAAATATGACTCTGAAAGGAGAAATAAAATTGCTGTAATTTATGTACACTGTTTTCATTTTCTCATGAACAAGTTGTGTAGATTTGGTGATAGGGTGAGATTTGAGCTTATTTTCTCTGCTTAAATATAAAGTTTATAATTATTCATGTTTTTATAACTGTCAAAAACAACTAAAAAAGATTTAAGTCAAATTCATAAACAAAATTTATAAAAAGGAACACTAAGTGTTTACTGTCATGACTAACAGTAGAATCTGTGACATACAGGGCAGGCGCGGTAGCTCATGCCTGTAGTCCCAGCACTTTGGGAGGCCCAGGTGGGTGGGTCACTTACTACCAGGAATTCAAGACCAGCCTGGCCAACATGGATCAAAACCCATCTCAACTAAAAATACAAAGATTAGCTGTGTGTACTGGTGCATGCTTGCAGTCCCAGCTACTTGGGAGGCTGAGGTACATGAATTGCTTAAACCTGGGAATTGGAGGTTGCAGTGAGCCAACATTGTGCCAGCTTGGATGACAGAGTGAGACCTTGTCTCAAAAAAAAATTCTTTGTGTTACATATGTATACCCTCAAATTTTGCTTTTAATAAAAATTTATTTATAGTTAAATAAATTATGAGTTCAGTTTAATGACCTATTATTAGAAAAACAAAAAAGAAGAGGTCAAAACTTTCTTAACAATTAGTAAACTTACTTATCTTCTAAATATTTTCATGTGTGTATCACTAAACTGACCCAAATCTTGAAAACATTAGTAACTTGTTATGTAAAGAGTTTATTCATTTGGAAACCACAGACCTGATATTTTCACTTGTTGCCCAACTGCATTTGCTGCCAATTAATGATTGGGACCATAGGCTGGGAATGAAGATCTCCTAGATCCTCCTTAGTGCACACCAGTGACTTACAATATTACTATTTCTCCTGTCTACAAGGCAGCTGTGCTGTACTTTTTTTTTTCTTTTTTTTTTTTTTTTTAGATGGAGTCTTGCTCTGCTGCCAGGCTGCAGTACAATGGCATAATCTCGTCTCACTTTAACCTCTGCCTCCCCGGTTCAAGACATTCTACTGCCTCAGCCATGAAGACAGGAATTAACTTCTTCTACACAGAAGTTATATTGATAATTTGACATCTTCCCATAAATCATGAATATTTTTATGACATCTATCCATTTAGTTTGCTGTCTTCTTATATGAATGAGGATCAAGGGTACCCCAAAACAATTAAAATATTAACAACAAAGATCACCAATTCAAAGGTCTTTGATTAATGATCAAAGGTAGCATCACCATTAACTGACGTAATAAAATGAAAAAGTTTGTAATATTGTGAGAATCGGCAAAGTGTGACACAAAGACTCAGAGTAAGCACATGCTATTGGAAAAATGACACCAACAGACTTGCTAGATACAAGATTGCTAGAAAACTGAAATTTGTAAGAAAAAAAAAAAAGGCAATGTCTGTGAAGTGTAATAAAGTAAAGCACAACAAAATATACCTGTATACACATATAGATATAGATACATGAGAAGGTATTTATCAGGGAAATTGGCTCACATGATTATGAAGGCCAAGGAGTCCCACAAAAAGCTGTTTATGACCTGGAGCACTAGAGAAGCAAGAGGAGGGCTCAGGGTTCAAAGTTAAAAGACCCAAGAACTCAGGAAGCTGATGATGTCACTTTAAGTCCAAGGCTGAAGGCCTCAGAAAAGCTCCATGAGGCTACTTGTGTAAATCTCAGAGTTTAAAGGCTGAAGGACCTGAAGTTCTGATGTCCAACGACAAGAGAAGAGGGGGATACTGCTCCAAAAACAAAGCGGGGCAGGGGAGAGGGGTGAACATAGAGAGAGAGAACTCACCCTTCTTTTACCTTTTTGTTTTATCTGAACCCTTACTAATTTGGATGGCGCTTATCTACAGTGATCGTGTCTCTCCCCCACTGAGTCCACTGACTCGAATGCTAATTTCTCTAAAAACAGACTCAGAGACATACCCAGAAACAATATTTCACTGGCCATCTAGGCATTCTTTTCTTTAGTCAAACTGACAACTAATGTTAACTATCACATGGGTGATACACACACAAAGTTACTCTAGAAAAGTTGAAGGGGTCAAGAGGATTATATTCTTAGTTCATAATCTCATTTTGTTTCATTAAACTGAAAGTACTCAATTTCACTTCTTCCAAGCAATTACTTGATGACACTTCTGCAATTTCAGAGCCAAAATTATTGTTTTTAATCTAACAAGATGGAGGACCATGAGGTCTCACTTCTTATTCTCTCACATAAATAATGATTTAACAATTAAGCACAGATAAAAATAACCTTATGAAAGCTCTAGATTACTATAGAGAAGCTGTAGCAACCCAGTGGAGCACAAATATGGAAGATGGTCATATAGAAAAAAATAGGTAGCATTTTTACTTGCGTAACCCAATTATAAAGGTCAGAATAGCTCAGTGTCAAGAGAATTCTCCTCATCTTTGAGTATTTCCATATGGAAATGCCACATTAACAAAATGAAAGATGCAAATCACATGATCACCTCAACAGATGCATAAAAAGAATTTGAAAACAATAGGTAAAAACAGAACATCTGTCAGCACAATAAAGGCCATATAAGCAAGTCACACAGAAAACATTATACTGAAAACTGAGTTTTCCTATAAGAACCAGTAAAAGTCAAGGATGTTCACTCTTGACACTTCTACTCAATGTAGTCTTATAATTCTTGGCCAGATTTATTTGACAAAGAAAATAAATGCAAGTCACTGAAATTAAAAAAAAGAGGAAGAAGTAAGATTGTCTCTGTTTGTGAAGGGCATAATCATATATATACAAGACCATAAATACTGAACAGAAAAATCTATTAACACCAATAAATAAATTTAGTATATTGCAGAATACAAAATCATCATACAATGTTCAGTGGAATTTTTCTACACAAATCAAAAATTATCCAAAAATAAAATTTTAAATAATTACATTTGTAAAAGCAACAAAAGCTAATATTTAGAAATAAACTTAATAAAAAAGGTAAAAGTTTTTCACACAGAAAATTACAGAACATTGATGAATAAAAGTAAAGTGGACACAAATAAATGAAAAAACATCCCATGTTCATGGATTGAAAGAATTACAAAAACAACTTGAAATGGCTTAAAGACGTAAATGTAAGACCCCAAACCATAAAACTACTAGTAGGAAACGGAAAAATTAAAAAAGCTTATTGACACAGGTCTACACCATGATTTTTTAGATAAGTCACCAAAAACTCAGGCAACACAAGAAAAAATGGATACCCTGAATTGCATCAAATTAAAGAGCATATTCACAGCAAGTGAAACAATAAACAGTAAAAAATTAACCAAAAGAATGGGAAAAAATATTTACAAAATATATATTAGATAGGAGATCAATATTTAAACCATATGAGGAACCCAGAGGACTAAACAGAAAAAAAAATATTAGAAATCAGCAAAGAATCACAGTAGACACTTCCCAAAAGAAGATATAAATATGACCATCAGGTACACATATGTTCATTGTGGCACTGTTTACAATAGCAAAGACCTGGAACTAAATGCCCATTGATGTTAGACTGGACAAGGAAAATGTGGCACATATACACCATGGAATACTATGTGGTCATAAAAAACGATGAGTTCATGTCCTTTGTAGGGACATGGATGAACCTGGAAACAATCATTCTCAGCAAACTGACACAAGAACAGAAAATGAAACACCACATGTTCTCACTCATAGGCGGGTGTTGAACAATGAGCACACATGGACACAGGGAGGGGAGCATCACAAACTGGGGTCTGTTGGGGGGGACTATGGGTGGAACAGCAGGGGGTGGGGAGGTTGGGGAGGGATAACATGGGGAGAAATTGCCAGATATAGGTGACGGGAGATGGAGGCACTAAACCACATTGCCATGTATGTACCTATGCAACGATTCTGCATGATCTGTACACACACCCCAGAATCTGAAGTACAATAAAAATATATTTTAAAAATGACCATTAGGTATATACAATCATGCTCTACATCACTAATCTCCAGAGAAATGCAAATACCAACCACAATACTACATCATATTTGTTAGAATGTTCAGTATCAAAAAGACGAAAGAACAGGGAGAAAAGGGAGCACTGGTATGTTTTTGGTGACAATATATATTAATACAGCTATTATGAAAAATAGTATAGAGTTTTCTCAAAAAATTAAAAATACAATTACCATATAACCTAGCAATTGCACTGCTTGATCTGTATCCACAGGAGATATAATCAGTATTTTTAAGTTATATCTGCACTTCATTGCAGGATTGTTCACAATATCCTAAACATGGAAGCAATCTAAATGTTTGTTGACAGGTGAATGAATAAGGAAAATGTAAAACAGAAACAGATCCTGTCATTTGTGACAATATAGATGAAACTTGGGGGCATTATGGTAAGCAAAAATGCCACACACAGAATGACAAACACTGCACAATTTCATTTATATTTGGACCAAAAATAACCAAATTCATAGAAGTAGAAAATAGAATGGTGCTTGCCATGGGCTAAGGAGAGCAGAACATGGGGAGATATTGGTCAAAGGGTGCAAAGTTTCAGTTATGTAACATAAATAAGTTCTGGAGATCTAACCTGCCTTATGGTGATTATACTCAATAACATTGTATTTTATACCTGCAGTTTGTTGAGAGAGTAGAGCTTAAATTCTCTCACCAAAGGAAGAGAAGGAGGAGGAGGAGGAAGAAGAGGGGCAAGAAGAGGAAGAAGAAGCAGAAGCTGAAGCAGAAGGAGAAGGAGGAGGAGGAGGAAGAGGAGGAAAAGGAAGAAGAGGAAGAGGAGGAAGAAGAAGGGGAAGAGGAAGAAGAAATGTAGTAATGAATTGTGAATTAGCTTGATTTAGTGCTGACCATTTCATGATGGATACACATAACAAAACATCAAGTTGTGCACCTTAGTTATATGCAATTCTTATCTGTCAAATATACCTCAATAAACCTGAAAAACAGTCAATAAAGCTTTTAAAGCTATATTCCAATTATTCAAAACTTACAGTTTTTATGCATTCTTACTGCACCATTGAAATAAACTTTCTATAAATGTAATTTTTAACCACCAAATGAATTACAGAAAAAGAAAACGCTTTTGGTCTTAATCTGTCTTTATGTTTTTCCTCTCAGTTGTAGGCTTACCTATTTTGGTATCTGTGAATACCTACTCTTTCCCTTCAAGATGAATACAAAAACATCTTTTCTCTCAAGGCTGTTTCTTTCCCTTCCTCCCTTTTTTCTGCTACATTTCTTTTCTCCTTTATCTATTTTCTCAATAAACATTAAGGACCTCCATTTTTCAGAAATACTATTTGGGCACAAATGCCCTGATTCACTAAAATTTTTACTATTTAATGAATGTAACATACCCTTTACAATTATTTTCTTTGCCTACACTGTTAAATTTGCTTTTTATCCAGTAAACTGAATTTAAATATTTATCTTTTCAATTGTTAGAGAAAGTTTATTTTCTTATAAGACAAAACATAAGGGCTCTGTATTTGGAAACATCAGGTATAAAGAAGCATAGAAGTGAGGTTCAGATTAAGCAACAAGTAAGTACATAAATAAATAAATAGAAATATCACACACACACACACACACACACACACACACACAAACTGTGAGACTCACAAGACCTTTCTCCTGTCCTCTTATAACAAAAGACAACTAGACAGATATCACTATTTCATTCACAGTCTCCTTCCAAATGTGGAAAAAAAAAAAAATCCCCTGTGGGTGAGAACATGTTTCAGAGAAAAAAATATTTCCCCATGAAAAAAGCTCTGATTACTCCCTAAGGAACAGTAATATTTTTCAGTCACAAAATGCTCCCTGTATTTATACATACTCTATATAGAAAAACCTATCAAATTTTAGTTGCTTCACTAAAATAAAAGCATGAGTCAACCAGACATTTGAGAAAATACTCCAACGCAGAAAAAAAATAAAAATAAAGTCAAAAAAATAATTTTAGAAAATATAAATCCAATGCACAAAACAGAACAAAACTTCAAAAGTACTATTTTGAAAATCTCAAGAAATATTAAAATCCTACAAAAGAAAAACATACTCGAAAATGAGGATTACAAAATATACTAACAACAACAACAACAACTAAAAACACATGAGATCTGAAGCTATGATAACACTAGAAGAAAACCAACGGAAACTCTTCTGGATGTTAGTCTAGGCAAATAATTCATGAATAACACCTCAAAAGCCCAAACAACAAAAACAAAAATAGACAAGTGGAGCTGCGCATGGTGGCTCATGCCTGTAGTTCCAGCCATTTGGGAGGCCAAATTGAAAGGATCACTTGAGTCCAGTTCAAGACAAGCCTTGGCAACATGACAAGTCTTGGTCTCAATACAAATATTAGCCAGACATGGCAATGTGCATTTGTAGTGCAGCTACTCAGGAGACTGAGGTGGGAGGATTGTTTGAGCCCTGGAGGTCAATGCTGCAGTGAACCATGATCACATTACTGCTCTCCAGCTTGGATGACAGAGTGAGAATCTGTGTCAAAAAATAGAGAGAGACAAATGGCACTCAATTAAACTAAGAAACTCTTGCACAGCAAAATAAATAACAGAGTGAACAGAGAGTGGGAAGTATTGGAGAATATATTTGCAAAGTATATACCCGGCAGGGGACTAACATCCAGAATTTTCAAGAATCTCAAACAACTCAACAACAACAACAAACAAATATTTTCATTATAAATAGTGGGCAAAAGACACGAACAGATATTTTTCAAAAGAAGACATACAAATGTCCAAGAGGAATATGATAAAATGTTCAACGTCACTAATGATAAGAGGAATGCAATTAAAACCACAATGAGATATTATCTTATACAAGTCAGAATAAGTATTGTTAAAAAGACCAAAAAATAACATGTCAGAAAGGATACAGGGAAAAGGGAATGTTAATACTATTGGTGGGAATATAAATTATTACTACCTCTATGAAAAACAACCTTTATGGTTAACAGATTTCTCAAGTAATTAAAAATAAAACTACCATTTGATCCAGCAATCTCATTACTGAATATCTACACAAAGGAAAAGAAATCATCATACCAAAAATGTAACTTCACTTATGTTTATTGAAGCACTATTCACAACAGCAAATATATGAAATCAACCTAAGTGCTCATCAGTGGATGACTGCATAAGGAAAATATGGTATATTCACAGTGGAATACATGTCAGCCATAAAAAAAACAAAATCATATATTTTACAGCAAGATAGATGGTACTGGAGGCCATTATTCAAAGTGATACAACTCAGACACAGAAAGACAAATATCATGTGTTTTCACTTATCACACATTATTTAGTGTGAAATGACAGATGATGGAGACTTAGAATGCGGGAGGTTGGTGAAGGGTGGTTGATGGGAAATTACTTAATGGGTACAACATACATTATTCCAGTAATTAACACCCTAAAATCCCTAACTTTGTTACTATGCAATCTATGAATGTAACAAAATTACACTTGTATCCCATCAATTTAAACAAATAAAAGTTTTTAAAAACTTCTAGATTCCTTCTCTAAGATAATTAACTAGATGTAGCTAGGAAAAAAAAAAAATCTCTCAATGAGAAACTGGGTCATTAGGAGGACTGGTCCACTCCTAGCAAATCTTAAGATGGAAGGTATTGAGAGCAGAGGTAGGGAAGGCACAGATGCTAGGCTGAAGGGGAAAGACCCTGGAAACCCTGCACAGGGCTGCCACACACCAATACTAAACCCACCTTATATTACAATCAAACCCCAAAGTCATCAAATAGGATAGAAGAAAAAAAAAATCCCAAAGTATAGCAACCTCAAATATTGAAAGAACATCAGCCCACAAAAAATCAGAAAGAACCAGCACAAGAACTCTGACAAGTTAAAAAACCAGAGTGTCTTCTTTCCTCTACATTATCACACTAGCTCTCCAGCAAGTGTTCTTAACTGCATTGAGATGGCTGAGATGACAGAAACAGAATTCAGAATATTGATAGAAAATGATAATTTTAAAATCCAATCTAAGGAAGTTAGGAATCACAATGAAACAATATAGAAGCTGTATAGAAAAGCATGTAACTGATCTGATAAACTGCAAGAAATTCTATAATATAATCCCAAATATTAATGGCAGAATGGACCAAGATGAGGAAAGAATCTCAAAGCCTGAAGACTGGCTTTCCGAAATAAGACAGTCTGACAAGAATAAAGAAAAAAGAATGAAAAGGGATAAACAAAGCCTTCGAAAAATAATGGACTTTGTAAGGAGACTGAATCTATAATCCATTGGCATCCTTGAAAGAGATGGGGAGAATGGAAGCAACTTGGGAAAAGTACTTTATATCATCCATGATAACTTCCCCAAGGTACCAAAAGAGGCCAACATTCAAATCCAGGAAATGTAGAAATCTCCTACCAAATACTACACAAAATATTCATATCTAAGACATAATCATCAGAATCTCCAAGGTCAAAGTGAAAGAAAAAATATTAAATTTAGCTAGGGAGAAAGGACTGGTAACCTAAAAAAGGAAGCCAATCAGATTAAGAGCAGACCTTTCAGCAGAAACTCTATAAGCCAGGAGAGATTGCTGACCAATATTCAACGGGCTTAAAGAAAAGAAATTCTGATCAATGATTTTATATCTAGCCAAACAAAGCTTCATGAGGGAAGTAGAAATAAGATATTTTTCAGACAAACAAATAATGAGAGAATTTGTTACCACCAGACCAGCCTTACAAGAGCTCCTGAAAGAAGCACTAAATATGGAAAGAAAAGACAGTTACTAACCACTACAAAAACACACTTAAGTACACAGACCAGTGAAACTATAAAGGAACCAAACAAACAAATCTGCATAATAAACAGCTAACAACATGACGACAAGATCAAATCCTCACATATCAATAGTAAACTTGAATGTGTCTGGGTGAAATGCCCCTATTAAAAGGCACAGATTGGCAAGCTGGATAAAGAAGCAAGACCCAATGATATGCTGTCTTCAGGAGACCCATCTCACAAGCAATGGCATCTACTGGCTCAAAAAAGAGGATGGAGAAAAATCTACCAAACAAACGAAAACCAGGAAAGGATAGACTTAATAATTTACCTTCAGACACAACAGACTTTAAACCAAAAAAGATTAAAAAAAAAAAAAGCAAAGAAGGGCATTACATAATGGTAAAGGATTTGATTCTACAAGAAGACCTAGCTATCTTAAATAAATACGCATCCAACGCAGAGGCTCTGTTTGGCTGGTACCACCCAATGGAGTTTTGTGACCATAGATTTACAAAGCAAGTTGTTGGAGACCTTCAAAGAGACTTAGACTCCCACAAAATAATAGTGGCAAACTTTAACACCTCACTGGCAGAATTAGAAAGATTATAAAGGCAAATAATGAACAAAGATATTCAGGACTTGAAATCAATAGTGTATCAAGTGAACCATGTAGACATCTACAAAACTCTCCACCAAACAACAGAATACATTCTTCTCATTGCCACATAGCATGTACTCTAAAATCAATCACAGAATTGAATGTAAAACAAGCCTCAGCAAATGCAAAGAAATACAATAAAATAAAATCATACAAACCACTCTCTCAAACCACAACAGAATCATAAAATAAGCCAATGCTAAGAAGAGTGTTTGAAACCATAGAACTACATGGAAATTAAACAACCTATTCCTAAATGACTTTTGGGTAAACAATTAAATTAAAACAGAAATCAAGAAATTCCTTGAAACTAATGGGAACAAGGATACAACATACCACAATCTTTAAGAACACAGATAAAGCAGTGCAAAACGGGAAGTTTATAGCACTAAATGCCTATATAAAAAAGCTGCAAATATGTCCAATTAATAACTTAACATCACATGTAGAAGAACTAGGAAACAAGAGCAAACCAACCTCAAAGCTAGAAGAACAAGAAATAACCAAAATCAGAGCTGAACTAAAGGAGGCTGAGACACTTAAAACCATTCAAAAGATCAATAAATCCAGGAGCTAAGTTTTTGGAAAAAAAAAAATAGACCACTAACTAGACTAATAAAAAAGAAGAGAGAAGAGACAAATAAACACAATTAGAAATGACAAAGGGGATATTATCACTGACCCCATAAAAATACAAATAGCCGTAACAGACTACTATAAACATCTCTATGCAAACAAACTAGAAAATTAGCAAAAATGGATACATTCCTGGATAGATACACTCTCCCAAGATTTAACCAGGAAAAAACTGAATCCCTGAACAAGTGAATAATGAGCTCCAAAACTGATTCAGTAATAATGAGCTTACCAACCAAAGAAAAATCCCAGGGTCAGATGGATTCACAGCCAGATTTTATCAGATGTACTAAGAAGAGCTGGTACCATTCCTACTGAAACCACTCCAAAAAATTGAGGAGTGTCTCCTCTTACCTCATTCTATGAGGCCAGCATCATCCTCACACCAAAATTTGCCAGAGACCCAACCAAAAAAAGAAACTTTCAGGCCAATAACCTTGATAAACATTAATGGAAAAAATATTCCATAAAATACTAGCAAACCAAATCCAGTAAGACATCAAAAAATGAATCCACCATGATCAAGTAGACTTTATTCCTGGGATGCAAACTTGGTTGAACATATGTGAGTCAATAAATGTGATTCATCACATAAACAGAACTAAAGACAAAAACCACATGATCATCTCAATAGATTCAGAAAAGACTTTTGATACAATTCAACATCGCTTTATGTTAAAAACTCTTAGCAATCTAGGTACTGAAGGAACATACCACAAAGTAATGAGAGCTATCTATGACAAACCGTAAGCCAACATCATACTGAATGGACAAAACCTGGAAGCACTCCCCTTGAAAAATAGCACAGTACAAGGATGTCCTCTGTCACCACTCCTATTCAACACAGTATTGAAAGTCTTAGAGCAATCAGGCATGAGAAAGAAATAAAGGGCATTCAAACAAGAATAAAGAAAGAAATGATCCCTGTTTAAAGCCAATATGACTCTACATCTAGAAAATACCATAGTCTTCATCCAAAAGCTACTTTAGCTGATAAACAACTTCAGCAAAGTTTCAAGACACAAAATCAACATACAAAAATCACTAGCTTTCTTATACATCCTAACAACAACCAAGCTAAGAGCCAAATAAGGAACATAATTTCATTTACAATAGCCACAAAAAGAATAAAATATCTAGGAATACAGATAAGTAAGGAGGTGGAAGTTCTCTACAATGAGAATTACAAATACTGCTCAAAGAAATTAGGGATGAAGCAAACAAATGGAAAAAGATCTCATGCTCATTGATAGGAAGAATCAATATTATTAAAATGGTCATACTGCCCAAAGCAACTTATAGGCTCAATGTTATTTCTATCAAATGTCCAGTGACATTTATCACAGAACTAAAAAAAAGAAAACCTATTAAAAATTTTCATGGAACCAAAAAAGAGCCCAAATATCCACAGCAATTCTAAGCAATAGGAACAAAGCTGGAGACATCATGCTAACTGACTTCAAACTATACCACATGGCTACAGTAACAAAAACAGTATAGTACTGGTACAAAAACAGACACATAGACCAATATAACAGAATACAGAGCCCAGAAATAAGATTGCAAACTTACAACCATCTGATTTTCGACAAAGCTGACAAAAACAAACAATGGGGGAAGATTCTCGATTCAATAAATGGTGCTCAGATAACTGTCTAGCAAAATGAAAAAGACTAAAACTGGACAACTTCTTTGTACCATATACAAAAAATAACTCAAGATGGATTGAAGACTTCTATGTAAGACTCAAAACTATAAAACCACTGGAAGACAACCTAAGCAACACAACTATGGACATAAGACTAGGCAAAAATTTCATGACAAAGACTCCAAATGCAATTGCAACAAAAGCAATAATTGCCAGATGAGATCTAATTAAACTTCAGAACTTCTACACATCAAAAAAAAAAAAAAGAGAGACTGAGAGAGAGAGAGAGAGAGAGAGAAGCTACCAACAAAGTAAACAGACAACATAGAAAATGATAGAAATTATTTTCAAACTACGCATCTGAAAAATATTCTAATATATTAGACAAATAGTCTAATATTCTGCATCTATAAGAAACAAAATGGTTATTATTAAAATATCAAAAAATGATTCTGGTGAGTTTGCAGAGAAAATGGAACATTTATACATTGTTGGTAGGAGTGTAAATTAGTTCAACCATTGTGAAAAGCAGTGTGGCAATTCCTCAAAGAACTAAAAACAGAAATACCACTTGACCGAAAAATCCCATTACTGGGCACGTACCCAAAGGAATATAAATTGTTATACCATAAAGACACATGCACACATATGTTCACTGCAGCACTACTCAAAATAACAAGGACATGGAATCAACCTAAATACCCTTCATTAGTTGACTGAATAAAGAAAACGTGATACTGTACGTGGTGGAATACTATGCAGTTGTAAAAAATAAGATTGTGTTCTTTGCAGGAACATGGATGGACCTATAAACATCATCCTTAGAAAATTAATACAGGAACCAAAAACCAAATACAACATGTTTTCACTAACAAGTGGGAGCTAAATGATGAGAACACATGACTAAATAGAGGGGAAAAAAGATACTGGAGTCTACCAAAGGATAGAGGTTATGAGGAGGGAGAGATTCAGAGAAAGTAACTATTGGATACTTGGCATAGTACTTGGGTGATGAAATAATCCGTACAGCAAACACCTGTGACAGGAGTTTATCTATATAACAAACTTGAACATGTACCATGAAACCTAAAATAAAAGTTTAAAAAAAGACATTTTAAAAACATACTCTAAAATATCATATTATAATAAAAACATTCTATAAAATAAGAGGATAAGGATACAGCTTTGAACATTGTTCTTCAGATATATAAAATTAAATATCAATTAAAGACTTTGAAGACAAATTTCAGAATGACTCTCCAAAAGTATCCCCAAGAGAAATATTTTAGTAGTAGAAATGAAAAGAAGCAAAATTAATAACCAATAAAAAAGAGGTTTAATACTAAAAAGTTTTTAAAAAGACACAGAAGAAAGTGGTCAGAGGAAAATGTTAGAAAATAAAATCACAAGAACATTTTTCACAACTGAAAGTGCCTATGAAATAACTATGAAATAAAGAAAAATAACTTATACAAAAGTCACATCATTATGACATGCACAACACCAATAGTAAAGGAAAACTGAAACACTTCCAATAGGAAAAAAGTTGAAGTAATATGAAAAGAAATGGGAATAAGAATAATACGGAAATGGTCAACAGTTACAGCAGCTGAAAAGTCAAGATACACATGCCTCAAAAATTATGGAAGAAAATAATTTTCAGTCTAGAAATCTATAGCTTGTCAGATCATCATTCAAATATTATTCTTGTAGAATTAAGATATTTCTCAGGTTCAAGGACTCAAAAAACAAACTTTCCATTTACTCTTTACTAGAGACAGAGAGAAGCATGCAAAGGATAAACAAGAAAAGTTGAAAAGAAAAAAATGAAAAATTTTGTTATACTATTCAACTCAACAATGAAAGATCTATATAGTAAAAATAAAATAAACACTGACTATTTAAACAAAAATATAATATAAATATATCTGGTGTATTGGGAAGTAAAGAGGAGTGGTGGTGTATGACAGCTAAATTCTCAATAATTATTAAATAACGACATTTATAGATTTCATCTAAAAGTGAATAGTAGGAACTATTGTTATTTAAGTTATTTAGACAAACATTTTTTTTTTTTTTTCTGGAGACAGAGTTGAGCTCTGTTGCCCAAGCTAAAGGGCAGTAATACAATCTCCACTTACTGCAGCCTCCATCTCCCAGCTTCAAGTGATTCTTCTGCCTCAGCCTCCCGAGGAGCTGGGATTACAGGCATGTGCCACCACGTCCAAGTAATTTTTTATATTTTTAGTAGAGACAAGGTTTCACCATGTTAAGCAGGCTGATCTTGAACTCAGTTCAGGCAACCCATCCACTTTAGCCTCCCAAAATGCTAAGATTACAGGTGTGAGCCACTGTGCCTGGCTTAGATAAACTTCTTAGTAGTAATTGGCTTTAAAAAATTTTCTATAATTTGGATGAAATTGAGAAATAATTTAAATATAAAAGAATGACAAAATTAGTGCCTTGATGCATTTGTATTGAGCTTCTCGGCTATTAAAATTTTCTTAGGCTTAGCTTGTCAATAAGGTATCTTCAAGCTAGTAAGAGATCTAAATGATCAATAGTGAAGACTGAGTTGGTAAAACCTAGGATGGACTACAGTGAGGTAAGTGAAACCCTTACCTCTGGCACAGAATTTAGGATGGTAACAAAAAACTCAGTAATCAAGATAAATGGAAAGCAAATTTTTTTTAAAAATTGAAATTAATGCAAAATCCATATGGAAAAATATCCATAATTTAAATAAAGATAGAATCTAAATATCTACTTGCCTCACTTGACTCTACTCACTTCCACGCAACTCATCCTAATTCCTGCCGTGAGTAAATCTAAACTTAACTGTCCTATTTCTTCCAAAGAATCGATTGAATTTTCAAAGACAGTAGCACTTTCTTTTCCTTTCAAGGTAACAGAGCGCAGAACAAAACGTTGGGAAAAGTGACATTATTGGGGTGAAGCCTCGGGGGGCTGTTCTAGTTACAAATTTCAAACTAATACTTTCTTTTAAGCTCAATCTCCTATTCTCATTCGTAACTGTAATCTCCTTCTTCTGGTTTGGAGCTTCTCTGTGATTTTTATCAGGAAAAATATTATATTGGCTAAGATAAAGTCTCAACTTCTTTAACAAAGCCATTCCAAAACACAATTTACAATAAACAGAATTTCTTTCTGACACAGAAGACATGAAGTTTGTGTACAGTTCACGGCTGATAGGTGACTCCACTCCATGACATTCATAGTCTCAAGCTGGTGGATTAATTTTGCTATACTTGGCATAAAAATTCTGTCTTGGCGACTAAGGCAACTCCTTTGGTTGCTGCTGTTCTATTTTCTTAACAAAGTAAAGCAGGAAGAGGATAGAAAATAATAAACTTTCACTTTAAGACTGTAGTTGAGACATTTTACATAAAATTCTGCTCACATTTTATTAATCTGAACTTAGGCACGTAGTTGTATTTAGCAACAGGATGGCTAAAATATTTCTAGCTGAGCCATATTTCTTGTTAAAAATGAGAGGCTAGATGGTGGAGTGATTTAATTATCAAAAAGGAAGAAAAGCAGAGAGATACTGAGGGAAATCAGCAGCCTCTGCAAAGATAGTTTTTTCCTCAGGTATATCATCTTTTGCTTATTATTGTAAGTAAGATTTATTTTCTGCTAACTCATTGCTCAACACTCTTTCATCAAATTTTCTTCTTCCAAAAGTTTGTAGAACTATCATTCAATAATAGTGTGTCTTTCATTTACTCATTATTAGTATACCTCTAAAAAGTACACCCTCTTGTCATTATACTGGATTATCATTATAAGGAAGAAAAAAACATATATTCATTATCTTTAAACTTAAATTAGTAACTAACTCTGTAAAATCTATAATTCTTCCTTAAACCTCAGTTTATGAGAAAAGATTTAGTCTGTATTATTCAAATGAAGTGGTTTTAATATATGTAACAATGAATGAAATTAAAAGTGTTGTGTTAATATTGGCATCTTTATAAGTTCAGTATAGTAAAAGGCAACATTGTTTGCACATACTTGTGTATGTGCCTCAGTGTATATGAATGGTGAAGAGCTCAGTGGGGTTGGGAGGTCAGAAAATTCAGGAAGGTGATTTTCACCAGATGATGTGCTATTGCTGAAAATTTTCCGTGGCTAAAATTTATTCTATCTTCAGTTACATCTGGAATCTTAGAATAGAAAAATTGAACTATTTTAAAACTCTAAATTTTGTACATTAATGATACTGTCACATCATTATAAATGGAAATAATTTTTTCTCTGATAAACTAAGATGTGCCATTGGGAAGTTTTCTCAATAAAAATTTTCTAACGAGCAGGAAATTTCTACTAGCTTATTCACGAAACCTTTGAACATAATTATAAGTGTTAACCATAGTACTTACAGTATGCGTTATATGCTAGTTTTGTATAAATTAACTCATGATTCTTAGCAAATAAATAGCAACATAGTTTTATACTATTATTGTTTTAGTTTCAAAGACATAAGGAAACAGGGACATATATGTTAAATGCATTAGAGAAGATTGTAAGAAAAGTCAGAATAAAGAATAATACCAAGATTTTCTCACAGGGAATATCGCTTCAAGCAGAGATATGGTAAATTCACTTGTTAGAACAGGACCTATGTCCCATCCATTCATCCATGTTTCATTACTTGTAGACTCATGTCTGCAAATGCTTGTTTTATATACATCCCAGCTAGCACATTTTTCATTTAAGTTATTGTAGTTTTCAGCTCTATAATTTCCAGTTGCTGTTCTTACACCTTTCATTTGCCTGTGAATATTTTTGTATATATTTGTATCTTACTTTCAGCATATTGTTATTTAATTCTTTAAGCACATTTATAATAGCTACCTTAATAGACTGTTTTTGTTTTTTTGTTTGTTTGGTTTTTTTACCAATGTCAGAGCCCAATCAGAGTTGGTTTATATTTAATGGCTTTTATTTTTACTGAATTTTGTTCACACTTTTTTATTAATTATATGGTTGAAATAATTTTTGGTTGAAAACTGTTCATTGTAGATAAGACATTTCAGTATTTCTAAATTTTGTGTTATTTTTCCAAAGGATTTTGTTTTACTTACTAACCTGGACTTAAATTGCAGAACTATCTCCTTTACAGTATACAATCATGTGTGTGTGTGTGTGTGTGTGTGTGTGTGTGTGTGTGTGTGTATCTATGTATGTATCTTCATTTAGGGCTCTCCTCTATGTAGTTTAGTTTACTAGTCAGCCAATAATTTGAGCTGGAGCTAAGAGTCTATAATCACATATTTGGGACGTGTAAACCTTCCACTTTCTGCCACTTGAGTTGTATGTGGATTGCATAATGAATTGCATAATGCAGCATCAAATATGTGGCAAGTTCTAAAGTCTAATTTGATTTGAATTTTTTTTCTAGTGCTTTCAGGTCTCTTCCTTATACATGTAGTTTAGCAGCAAACCAAGGTTTTGGTGTAGAGTTTATTATGTCAGTGCTTCTACCTCTCCCTCAATACCAGGATCTCTCTGTTAAATTTATACCTGATCTGCCATTTGTCTAAACTGAAAGCAAAGTTTATACCTATAACCTTGGCATTAATTAATTTACTTATTTTGTGTGTGTGTGTGTGTGCTTTCTACCTGTTTTGAGTCCACCACTAGTAACACTGTAAATTGTAACTCTCACTCGGAACCAAGTAAACCATCTAGTGTTGTAAAGCTGCTGGTTTCCATAGATATTGCCAAACCTACCTGGACGCTATGTGCCTCTGACAAAGCTGTTTTTGCATGCCGAATTAGAGATGAATAGAAAGCAAGATGGCTGGAGATTTACAACCATTATTACCTGATAGTGAACCAATTTGTAAAAGTATACACCTCTCAGGTTTTTGTCATTGTATTCTGCTTCATGTCCTGAAATTTTTTTTGACATTGTTGTCTATTTTTATACATTTCTTCTACAGAAAGAAATTTCTCAACTTTCTCAGGATGCCATTATCAAAAGTATGTTATGTAGATTGCATTTATATGAAATTCAATTAAGCTAATATAATGTGAAAGAAATAAAAATATAAAATCAATGTACAAAAATCACAAGCATTCCTATATAACAATCATAGAAAGCGAAATCATGAGTGAATTCCCATTCACAATTGCTACAAAAAACATAAAATACCTAGGAATAAAACTTACAAGGGACATGAAGGACCTCTTCAAGGAGAATTACAACCCACTGCTTGAGGAAATAAGAGAGGACACAAACAAATGAAAAAACATTCTACGCTCATGGATAGGAAGAATCAATATTGCGAAAATGGCCATGCCAACCAAAGTAATTTATAGGTAAAATGCTATCCCCATCAAGCTACCATTGACCTTCTTCACAGAATTAGAAAAAACTACTTTAAATTTCATATGGAACTATGGAACCATAAAAGAGATCATACAGCAAAGGCAATCCTAAGCAAACAGAACAAACCTGGAGGTATCATACCACCTGATTTCAAACTATACTACAAGGCAACAGTAATCAAAACAGCATGGTACTGGTACCAAAACATATAGGCAAATGGAACAGAACAGAGGCCTCAGAAATAATGCCACACATCTACAGCCATCTGATCTTTGACAAAAATAAGCAACAGGGAAAGGATTCCCTATTTAATGGTGTTGGGAAAACTGGCTCCCCATTCTCTATTTAATGGTGTTGGGAAAACTGGCTAGCCATACGGAGAAAACTGAAACTGGACCATCTCTGTAGACATTATATAAAAATTAACTCCAGATAGATTAAAGACTTAAACCTAAGACCTAAAACCATAAAAAACCCTAGAAGAAACCCTAGGAAATACCATTCAGGACATAAGAATGGGCAAAGACTTCATGACTAAAACACCAAAAGCAATGATAACGAAAGCCAAAATAGGGAAATGGGATCTAATTAAACGAAAGAGCTTCTGCACAGCAAAAGAAAATCATTAGAGTGAACAGGCAACTAACAGAATTTGAGAAAAATTTTGCAATCTACCCATCTGACAAAGGGCTAATATCCAGAATCTACAAAAAACTTAAGCAAATTTACAAGAAAAAACAAACAACCCTGTCAAAAAGTAGGCGAAAGATACGAACACACACTTCTTAAAAGAAGACATTTATGCAGCCAAAAAACATAAGAAAAAAAGCTCATTATCACTAGTCATTAGAGAAATGCAAATCAAAACTACATTGAGGTACCATTTTGTGCCAATTAGATAGTGTGGCAATTCCTCAAGGATCTAGAAATATAAATACCATTTGACCCAGCAATACCATTACTGGGTATCTACCCAAAGAATTATAAATCATTCTATTATAAAGACACATGCACACATATGTTTATTGCGGCACTGTTCACAATAGCAAAACTTGGAACCAACCCAAATGCCCATCAATAATAGACTGGATAAAGAAAATGTGGTACATATATACTGTGGAATACTATGCAGCAATAAAATAGGATGAGTTCATGTCCTTTGCAGAAACATGGATAAAGCTGAAAACCATCATTCTCAGCAAACTAACAGAAGAACAGAAAACAAAACATTGCATGTTCTCACTCATAAGGGGGTGTTGAACAATGAGAACACATGGACACAGGAAGGGGAACATCATACATCAGGGGCTGTTGAGGAGTGGTGGGCCAGGGGAGGTATAGCAAGGGGTTATGGGACTAGAATAGGGAGAGCATTATAAGAAATACCTAATGTAGATGACAGGGTGATGGATGCAGCAAACCACCATAGCATATTTATACCTATGTAACAAACCTACACATTCTGTCCATGTACCCCAGAACTTAAAGTATAATAATATTAAAAAAAGAAACAAAGAAAATGCCAGGAACTAACCAGATCTGGCCCTGATGTCTGTGAGTCTTTGAATTATACTTTTATGTGGCTATTTCCAAAATTCTTGTACCAAGAGAAAAATAAAACTCCTAATTGATCTAAAAAAAAATGAGGTACATATGATGAATGAAGTACTAGTGAGCCATAAAAAAGAATGAGATCCAGTCATTTGCCACAGCATGGATGGAACTGGATCATTATGTTAAGTGAAATAAACCAAGCACAGAAAGACAAACGTTGCATATTCTCACAGATTTGTGGAATCTAAAAATCAAAACAATTAAACTCAAGGACATAGAGAGAGTAGAAGGATAGTTACCAAGGCTGGGAAGGGTAGTGAGGGGGCTGGTGCAGTGGACAGAGTGATGAGTACAGGTTAATGAGTACAAAAAGAAGTACTCAGAAAGAATGAATAAGATCTACTATTTGATAGCATAATAGGGTGACTATAGCCAACAGTAACTTGATTGTACATTTTTAGATAACGAATGTAATCGAATTGTCTGTAACTCAAAAGATAAATATATGCTTGAGGGGCTAGATATCCCATTCTCCACAATGTACTAATTTCACATTACATGCCTGTATCAAAACATTTCATGTACCCCACAAATATATGTACCTATTTACCCACAAATATTAAAATGAATGAATCAATGAATAAAAACACTTCTCCTTTTCCAACTTCAAAAAAAAAAAACCCTTCAAAAAGTGGGTAAAGAATATGAATAGAAACTTCTCAAAAGACAACATTTATGCAACAAACAAACCACTAGTCATTAGAGAAATGCAAATCAAAACCACAATGAGATACCATCTCACCCAAGTTAGAATGGTGATTATGAAAAAGTCAGGAAATAATAGATGCTGGAGAGAATGTGAAGCTTTTACACTGTTGGAAAGAGTGTAAATTAGTTCAACAATTGTGGAAGACAGTGTGGCAATTCCTCAAGGATCTAGAAATAGAAATTCCATTTGACACAGCAATCCCATTACTGGATATATATCCAAAGGATTATAAATAGTTCTTTCATAAAGACACATGCACACATCTGTTTATTGCAGCACTGTTCACAATAGCAAAGACTTGGAGCCAACCCAAATGCCCATCAATGATAGACTGGATAAAGAAATGTGGCACATACACACCATGGAATATCATACAGCCATATAAAAGGATGAGTTCATATCCTTTGCAGGGACATGGGTGAAGCTGGAAACCATCATTTTCAGAAAACTAACACAGGAACAAAAAACCAAACACTGCATGTTCTCACTCATAAATAGGAGTTGAACAGTAAGAACACAGGGAATTAGGCAGGGGAACATCACACACCAGGGCTTTTCGGCAGGGTGAGAGCTAGGGGAGGGATAGCATTAGGAGAAATGCCTAATGTAGATGATGGTTTGATGGGTGCAGCAAATCACCATGGCATGTGTATACCTATGTAACAAACCTGCATGTTCTGCACATGTATTCTGGAGCTTAAAGTATTATAATAATAATAATGACAATAAATCCTAGTAGCCAAAATAGAGATTGATCTGAGTAGAAAAGAAATCAAGAAAATTTCCTGGAAAGATAAGAATTTTTTTGTTGTGATAGATATATGAGTTATACAGGTTTCTAAATAATTTTCAAGTTAAACAGCTAAGAGTTATACATCATAATACATGCATGCAGAATTTATCCTTTCATAAATAGAAATCTGATCTTTGTCCTTATCTCCTAGGAGGTCATCTCTAAACTCTTGGAATTTTTCACATTATAGAAATGTTTTGATATTCATGATGAGCCTCTTCCATTACACCTGATAGTTTATGCTAATTAGGTTATTCATTGTGGACACTTTGGGTCACACCTTATCAGTCACACCACCAGGGATGGAGGTGAAGTCTAGAGACTGAGTTCAACCATGTGAAAAATTAGTCAGTCATGCCTCTATAATGAAGTGCCAATTAAATCTTCAGACTTTGTAGCTTGGGTGAGTTACCTAGGTTGACAATACTTTTTCCCAGCATCACACGTCAAAGCCAGACTGTAATGTGTCCCTGAGAACAATGGAAGTTTTGCATTTGGAATCTTTACAGATTCTTCACTTGGCTGATTTTAGTGTATCCTGTTCTTATAATAAACCATAACTCTGAATATAATTGTTCAGTGAGTTCTGTTATGTCTTCTGACAAATTTTTGAGCTTGAGAGTGGTTTTGGAACTTATCTTCAGCCCCTCAAAACTCGCAAAATATATCTAAAATTTAGCTAAAAAAGTAATACAGAAACATAACAATCTAGGGGAAGGATGAGGTGTGTATAGAACTATAGAAAATACAAGAATGACAGATTACTGAAGCTAGGTAGAAAAATAAAGATGAGTGCTATTAGTTTTACCTCTATTTTTGTAATTTTACATATGAAAAAGTTAAAAATGTCTCATTCTTCACAGACTTTAGATTAGAAAGATCTCCTAGTCTTCAGATTAGAAAGATCCAAATGAACACATTTAATTGCACGATAATTTACCTACTTATTCTACTACTTTAAATATAGTAATTAGCATTTTGATAGATAATGACGATAAAGAAAACAGTATAAAAGTATCATTAGTTGTTTTTAAACTAATTTGTGTAAGCTTTATTTTATTATCTAAGTCAGATTTAATATTAGAGTTTTTGGTCAATTTGCTTTGCATTCTCAGTCTGTAGTATTTTCCTAGCACCTCTAATCAATAAATTCTATTTAATCTTTTTTGAAGTGGTCAATTTTCCATAAATGAACACAAAGGAGTAACTAGACTCTTTAAAATGCAGAATATAGAGGTAAGGATAAAAATTCATTCAACAGAAAAATCCTCTGTCCTTGTGCTGGTGAATAATCATGCCCTGCATCACTCACCACCTGGAGATGTCAATGTACAGCCCCAGCAGTTGTCAAGTGACAGATGATGAGTGAATGGTGCCTGGAATTTCTTTCCCATTCAGTAGATCAACATAGCACATCAATAATACAGTATTTAGGGACCAAATTCTAACAAGTGTAGGGCATTAGGACCACCTGGGGAACATTTTCACAATAGAAATTCTTGAATTTCACTCCATAGGTATTTGGAGGCAAGAGGTCTAGTATGGGAGCCACATACATGTTCTTTAAAAACCTTCCCAGGTAATTTTGATGTGAATTGCAATCTAAGAATATCTGACTTAAGGTATTGTCTGCATTTGTTGACTGAGAATTACCTGAAAAATGTAAAACTAGATTGTTTCTTTCTAATTGCTACATCTGTTTTAAAATAGCTTGATTTTCAACTGTTGATTATATTTTCATGTGTATTAATTTACAATATGGTTAAAATGCCTGTTGTGTTTACTGTAATTTTCATTTATTATCTGGCATAAATCCTCACAAATACATTGTAACTTGGAATCAATAAATAATTCTGCTCTGTCACACACACACACAAACACACACACACACACACAGAATATTTGCACTTTATTTCTAAAACAAACTACAGTTTCAATTATACCTTTCAAATCTTTCCTTCTATCTTTTGTCAAGTTTCACTATCCATAGAACTTGCTAGATTAATTGTCTATCTCATCTGAAAAGAATAGGGATTATAATCTGGGATTGAAGTGGTAGTTTCTTATATTTCTCAACAGCGACTCAATTCATACTTCAAGGAAAGTTAATCTCTTTGCACCTCAGTTAGAAGATATTCTGCTTTTCTTTTTTTAACTCTGGCATTTTCACAAACAAAGAAAAATATGCCTTTTGATATTAGACACTACACAGTAGAAAGCATTTTGAACAAATTTAAAGATCTGCATTCCAGCTCTGGTGTTGTCATCAACTCTGGCCACAGGAAATTTTTTTTTTCTTCTTGTTGTCCTCATACGAATGATGAGAAATGAATTAAATGCTGTCTTTAATTCCATTGGCTCCATGAATTTACACATTTGGTCATGCATGCCAGGACCAAAGTGTCTGTTTTTTTTCATTCATTCTTTCTTTCTTTTTTTTAACTGTATTTGGGCTCTGGGGGTACATGTGTACATCCTGCATCCTGCAGGATTGTTGCATAGGTACATACATGCCATGGTGGTTTGCTATCTCTACCCACCCCCTACCCCAGTCGCCTACATCAAGCATTTCTTCCGATGTCATATCTTCCCGTCCTCCCAGCCCCTCTACCGCTGTCCCCCCTCCCCTCCCCTCCACCTCCCCACCTAACCCTGTGAGTGTTGTTCCCTTCCCTGTCCCCAGGTGTTCTCATTGTTCATCAGTGAAAACATGTGGTGTTTGGTTTTCTGTTCTTGTGTCAATTTGCTGAGAATGATGGTTTCCAGGTTCATCCATGTCCCTACAAAGGACATGAAATTATTTACTATGGCTGCATAGTATTCCATGGCATATATGTGCCACATTTTTTTTTTGTCCAGTCTATCACTGATGGGTATTTGGGTTGTTTCCAGGTCTTTGCTATCGTAAACAGTGCCACAATGAACGTACGTGAGCATGTGTCTTTATGATAGAATGATTTATAATCCTTTGGGTATATATCAAGTAATGGAATTGCTTGGTCAAATGGAATTTCTATTTCTAGGTTCTTGAGGAATTGCCACACTGTCTTCCACAATAGTTGAACTAATTTACGCTCCCACTAATAGTGTAAAAGTGTTCCTTTTTCTCCACATCTTCTCGAAATCTGTTGTCTCCAGATTTTTTAATGATCGCCATTCTAACTGCCGTAAGATGATATCTCAATGTGGTTTTAATTTGCATTTTTCTAATGATCAATGATGATGAGCATTTTTTCATATGTTTGCTGGCCGCATATTTGTCTTCTTTTGAAAAGTGTCTGTTCATATCCTTCACCTACTTTTGAATGGGTTTGTTTTTTTCTTGTAAATCTGCTTTAGTTCTTTGTACATTTTGGATATTAGCCCTTTGTCTGATGGGTAGATTGCAAAAAAAGTTTTCCCATTCTGTTGGTTGCAGGTTTACCCTAATTGTTGTTTCTTTTGCTGGGCAGAAGTTCTTAAGTTTAGTTAGGTTCCATTTGTCTATTTTGGCTTTTGTTGCCATTGCTTTGGTGTTTTTGTTACTTTGCATCAGCAAATTTTGACCTAAATAATTCTGATATAACTTTTGGTAAAACTAACCAAGAATTGTTATTTTATAAATAGCACGTTAGAGTAATCAGATATCTAACCCTTTTATAATCAGAAGAATTTAGACAAAGGTTCTGAAGTCATACTCTCAACAGCCATGTATAAAAGACAAAAGTTATATGATCTTCACTATATACTCAAAAAAAAAAAAAAGCAAGATAAAGAAAACTATATTAGCCATGACTTCTATTAGGGAGGATATCAGGTTTGTTATCAATAAGTATTTGCAAGTCCCCTTGGATAGCATGGAAGTCCCCAGGGACTGAATGCAGAAAAATGTATTTAACAATACAAAAAAATAAAGGGCAAAGATATGAGGGGTGGGGTAAGGTGTAAGATGTGGAACATGATGTCAGTAATATGGTAGAAGATTATTTAATTTTCATGATTTCAAAATCTTCAGAAAATTTAATAAGAGTAAATTTAGTGAGAGAATATTTTTGTGAAACCCAGAAAAGGGGCTAACTTCCCAAGCAGAATGATAGTAAAATCAAGAGAATCCCATGGAGATGCAGAAGTAGAGAGAGAACATGAGAAATTAAAATTGAAAAAATTATGTAAAACCATAAAAAGTGTGAGCAGAACTTTATATTCCTTGGATAGTGGAATTGAGATTTAGGCCCAATTTAACCAAATCTCTATGAGACAAGATTAATGATATGTAGGTTATGCAAAGTAAACATTTTAAGGGTCTCTATTCTCAGGTTTCATTATCATGCCACCCTCAGAATTCAAATTATTAGTCATCACCATCTGTGAAAAAGGTGAAATCTTGAGTCATAAGATCTATGCCAACCAGAGATTTGTGTAGATATTTACTTATCACTGCATTTTAAGACCCTCTGATTTGTCACTTGTCTGATTCTGTTAGCCTACCCTCATCTAACCTTATTCCTTTCCTGCTGTCTCTATGTAACCAATATATGCAGAAACTTTGAGAAATTAATTGAGGATGCATTAGGGAGAGGATTTAGTGGTGACTACACACAATGGACTCTAAATTGTGATGGCTGATATAAATTTATCTGTCTCAAATACTTGTAATTTGTAATTTTTAATCTGTAACCTACATTTGTTTCTTCTTGTTTAATCACACTGGCTAACATCTTCAACTAAATGTTAAATATTATGACAAAAGTCTGTATCTTTATCACTTTTTTGACTTGATCAGGAACATCTCTGTTACTTCCGTAAGTAACATGCTGGCAACTACACTAAGTTATGATAATTTTATTATATTAAAGGACTATCTATAAATTCTTCTTCTATGCGTGGTTTAACATAAAGGGGAACTGAATTTTGTCAGATGCTTTTTCTGACATTCATGAAGATAATCATATGATTCAGTTCCCCTAGTTTTCTAAATTCAAAATTATTTTAATTGAAGCACTAAGATTATTATGAAACTCACCAATAATATAAATTTATATAAACAAAAATACCTTATGAAAAGGGTAAATAGATGCTACAAAAGAATAATAATTAAGTGAAACAAATAGGCTCTAAAAGATGTTGAAATAGATTAAAAGACAGCATAATTAAAGAGATTTCTTATTAAAAGGATGAGACAAGTCAGTGGACATGAATATGAAAGTACAAAAAACAAATTTGAGTCAATTTTTGAATTTGCTATATAATAAAGTCACTATTTTATCAGTTAATAAAAGACAAATTTTTAAAAATGTAAAAATGATGTTGGGGCAACTGGTAAAATGTTTAAAAGGGTATAATTATTTGGTAATGTACATTTAATAATACTCATACTAATTGTTAATATTTTTATATAATTAATATTTTCAATGCTAATTCTTTGAAAATAATGTGAATTTTTTCAGTAAATTCAGGGAATGGTTGGGAGAAAAATCTAGGATGATAGAAAATTAGAGACTAAAAAAAATGCTTCCAGTTTTAGAGAATTAAAGGAAAGTTAAACAAAAATTCTGACATGATATTCAAATTAACACTAAAGTATACAACTACCTCTGAAAGCTGTCTAGGTGATTAGACTCTGCCTCTGCCCCCCATGAGATTAATACAGTAACAGAGAAAAGCATTAGGTTGAAAATGAAGGAGGAAATGAAATGTAGGCAGAACTGAGGAGGATTTTGAAAAAAATTGTGCAGTAAAATATAAATGAAGTGATGAAGAGGTGCAAGTGTAATCTAAACAAACAGCTGAAATGAACAGGAAATCTTTAGGACTTATTGGTTAAGAGAGACATATTTTATTGCTCCATAATTTAGCTGAAGTCAATGTAAATAAGCTGAATGTTCCTGTATTCATATTGCCTTTCTTGTTCTGCTTGGAAATTAGGACAGACAGGAAGAGTGTGATCCGGGTTTGTGTCACAGTTGTGCCTTTGCTATGAAACAAACTGCTCCAGAAACCTATTTGTTTAAAGTAACACCATTTGTTTAACCCATGATTCTGAGCATTAGCAATTTGGAATGGGCTTGGATGAACCATTCTTTTCATCTCAGATGCTGTCATTTACATTTCTGTGTCAGCCACCAGTCTGTTAGGTTCACGGTCCTAAAACATTTTTGAGAGAATATGAGGAGCAGTGCCTATCAGTCTGTCAAGCTGTTATCAGTATCTCTTCTTCCTCCTCATTCGGTTTTCTTCCTATAGAGACTTAGCTTTCTTTGTTTGTTTTTTGTTTTCATTGGTTAATTTTTATTTTCGTAGTGTCTTAGTTAATTTGGGCTGCTATAAAAAAGGCCATAGACTTGGTGGCTTAGGCAAAAAAGAATTATTTCTTACAGTTCTGAAGGCTGGGAAGTCGAAGGCACTGGCTAATTTGGTTTCTGTATAGGGCCTTCTTCCTGATTTGTACAGGGATACCTTCTTGTGTATCATCACATGTTAAAGAAAGAGAGTGTGAAAGCTCTCTACTGTCTCTTTTTATAAGGACTAATGCCAGCATGACGACTCCACCTCAAGCTCTAATTACTTCCCAAAGGCTTCATCTCCAAATACGATTACGTTGGAAATTATGATTTCAACATAAGTTTTCAGGGAGCACAAACACTCTGTCCATAGTGTGTGTGTTTGCTTATTTATTGGGAAAGACCATGTGTGTGTCAGTGTGTCACACTTGAAATTAATTTTAGAAATAAAATTTGGTTTCTGTAATATCCCAGACATTTCCTTGATAATACTACCTTTTAATCAGAGTAACATGAAATAAATAAAGCTTTAAAAAGACATTTAGCTTCTGATACTCATCATTAGTCATTTTTCTTAAATGTCTAAATAACCTCAACATTTGCTTTATATACAGGGGATACATGTGCGGATTTAACACATATTATGTGATGTTGAGGTATGAATTACAGAGCCTGTCACACAGGTAGTGATCATAGTACTTGATAGGAAGTTTTTTTTTTTTTTTTATTTAACCCTACCCTCACCACTCTCTAGTAGTCCACAATGTCTATTGTTCCCATATTTATGTTTATGTGTGCTCACTGTAGAGTTTCCCTTGTGAGAACATGAGGCATTTTGTTTTCTGTTCTGGCATTAATTTGCTTAGGATTATGGTCTCTAGTTCCATCAATATTGTCATAAGGACAAAATTTTATATATTTTTATGGCTGCATAGTATTCTATGATACACTACATTTCCTTTTCATTCTACCATCAAGGACATCTAGGTTGATTCTATGTCTTTGCTATTGTGAATTTTGCAGCGATGAACATATGAGTGCATATATCCTTTGGTAGAACGGTTTGTTGTCTTTTAGATATATTCCCAGGAATGAGACTGCTGGGTCAAATGATAGTTCTGTTGCATTTCTCAGATGACTAATGATGCTGAGCATTTTTTTCAAGAGTTTTTAGGCCTTTCAAGTCTTCTATATCAAGTGCCTTTTCGTGTTCTTTTTCTTAATGGATTTATTTATTTTTATCTTGTTGATTTGTTTAAGCTTCCTATAGATTCTGAAAACTAGATTTTTGTCAGATGCATAGTTTTTCAATATCTTCTCCCATTCTATAGGTTGTCTAATTACTCTGTTGATAGTTCATTTGCTGTGTAGAGGCTCTTTAGTTTAGTTAGGTTCTATTTGTATAATTTGTTTTGGTTGCAATAGCTTCTGGGGAATTAGCCAAAATTTATTTGGCAAGATGTTGGGAAGAGCATCTCCTCAGTTTTTTTCTGGGAATTGTATAGTTTGAGGTCTTACATTTAAATGTTTAATCCATTTTGAGTTAATTTTTGTATATGGTGAAAGTTAGAGATCTAGCCTCAATCTTCTACTTATGGCTAGCCTATTTATTGAATAGAGAGTCCTTTCCTCATTGCTTGTTTTTGTCATCTTTGTTGAAAGTCAGAGAATTTTAGGTGTGCAGCTTTATTTCTGAGTTTGTTATTTTGTTTCATTTATCTATGTATCTGTTTTTGTATCAGAACCAAGCTGTTTTGGTTACTGTGGTTTTATAGTATAGTTTGAGGTTGGGTAGTGTGATGTCTGCGGCTTTGTTCATTTAGCTTATGATTGCCATAGCTAGTTGAGCTTATTTTTGGTTCCATATGAATTTTATAATACTTTTGTGGAGAATGATGTTGGTAGTTTTGTAGGAATAACATTGAATTTACAAATTGCTTTGGGAAGTATGGGCTCTTTAACAATATTGATTTTTCCAATCCATGAGCTTGAAGTGATCTTCCCATTTATTTGTGATGTCAAACTGAACTTCTTGAGCTGAAAAATTTACTACAAGAACTTCATAGTACAACTGGAATTACTAACTTTAGAACTGAGTAAGCTGAGAAAAGAATCTAAGAACTCAAAGACCACTTATCCAAATTAACTGAGTCAGGTAAAAATAAAGAAAGAAAGAATTAAGAAAAGTGAATAAGGCCGGGTCTGATGGCTCTTGCCTGTAATCCAAGCACTTTGGGAGGCTGAGAAAGACAGATCATGATGTCAGGAATTTGACCAGCCTGGCCAACATGCTGAAACCCCATCTCTATTAAAATACAAAAATTAACCAGATGTGGTGGGCATCTCTGTAATCCCAGATACTTGGGAGGCTGAGGCAAGAGAATTGCTTGAACCTGAGAGCGGAGGTTGCAGTGAGACAAGATCATGCTACTCTACTCCAGCTTGGGTGACAGAGAAAGACTCCATCAAAAAAAAAAAAAAAAAAAAAGAAAGAAAGAATAGAAAAATGAACAAAACTTCCAAGAAATACAGGATCATGTAAAAAGAGCAAATTTAAATGACTCATTTGCATTTCTGAGAAAGAAGAAGAGAAAATAGTCAACCTAGTAAATATATTTGAGGATGTAATCAATGAAAATTTCCCTAATCGTGCCACAGAGGTCAACATGCTAATTCAAGAAGCATATAGAATCCCAGCAGATACTATACAGGATGATCATCCCCAAGGCACATAGTCATCAGATTCACCAAGGTCAGTGCACAAATAAAATAAAACGAATAAAAAATTTTATAAGTCTTAAAAGCTAGAGAGAAAGGGCAAGTTACCCACAGAGGGAACTCCGTCTGGGTAGCAGCAGATCTCTCAGCAGAAACCTTACAAGCCAGAAGAGATTGGGGACATATTTTCAGCATTCTTAAATAAAAAAAAAAAAATTCAAACTAAAAATATTATATCCAGCCAAACTAAGTTTCATAGGTGAAGGAGAAATAAAGAAATTTTCTGACAAAAAAATGCTGAAAAGAATACATTTCAACTAGACAAGTGTTACTGGACATCTTTTTAAGGGAGTGCTAAACACAGATTTGAAAGAATGACACATACTACCGCAAAGCTCGTATAGTTCACAGCCACTATAAAGCAACTACACAATCAAGTCTGCATAACAACCACTTAACAACATGATGATAGGATCAAAATCACACATATCAATACAAATCTAGAATGTAAACAGACTAAATACCTCACTTAGAAGACACAGAGTGGCAGCATAGTTAAACTACAAGAACCAATCATCTCTCTTCTTCAAGGGACTGATCTTACATAGTCCTTGTATCTTTACACCCACCTAACTTAAAGTAAAAGGGTGGCATAAGATCTATCATGCAAATGGAAAACAAAGAAGAGCAGGAGTCACTCTTATATCAGATAAAACAGACTTTATAACAATAAGAATTAAAAAGGATAATAAAGGGCTTTATACAATAATAAAAGGTACAATGCAAAAGAAAGACTTAATGATCCTAAATATAGATGTACCCAAGAATGGAGCACCCAGATTTATAAAACAAGTTCTTCTTGGCCTACAAAATAACTTTGACAACCACAAAATAACAATGAGAGATTTCAACACCCTACTAACAGTGTTAGACAGATCACTGAAACATAAAACAAAGAAAGAAATTCTGGACTTCAGCATGACATTTGAGCAACTGGGCCTAATAAACACCTGCAGAACACTCCACCTAACAACCACAGAATATAATCCTTCTCAAATATACATGGAACATATTCTATAATGGACCACATGCTCAGTCATCAAGCAAGCCTCAATAAATTAAAAAAAAAAATTGAAATCATATCAAGTATACTCTTGGAACACAGTACAATAAAAATAGAAATCAGTAACAAGAAGATGTCTCAAAACTACACAAATATATGAAAATTAAACAAACTTGTTAATAACTCCTGGATAAACATCAAAGTTAAGGCATGAATCGAGAAATTATTTGAAATTAATTAAAATAAGAACACAACATACCAAAATCTCCAAGATGCTGCAAAAGGAGTGTTTGGGGGAAAGTTTGTAGTGCTAAAAACCTTCATTAAGAAGTTAGAAACATCTCAAATTAACAATCACATTTTGCATCTAAAGAGACTAGAAAGTAAAAATCAACCTCAAAGTTAGCTGAAGAGAAGAAATAACTAAAATTTGAAAACTTAATAAAATTGTGATGCAAAAATTCATAGAAAAGATCAATGAAACCAAGAGCCACTTTTTTAAAAGAAATAAATAAAACTGATAGACTGTAGCTAGATTAACAAAGAAAAAGAAAGGAAATATCGAAGCAAGTACTGTAAGAAATGACAAAGGTGATATTAACAACCAATCCCACAGAAATACAAAAGACCCTTAGAGACTACTATGCACAACTCTGTACATGCAAATTGGAAAATCGAAAGGAAATTTATAAATACCTGGAAGCAGTTTCCCAAGGTTGAACCAGGAAGATACAAAACACTGAATAGACCAATATCAGCTTCTGAAATTGAATCACTAATAATCAACCTAACAACCAAAAAAAGTCCTGGACCAGATGGATTCACAGCTGAATTCTATCAGATGTACAAAGAAGAACTAGTACCAATCCTAAAGAATTATACCAAAAAAATCGAGGAGGAAAAGCTCCAGCATATCTCATTCTATGAAGTGAGCATCAGCCTGATAGCAAAATCTGGCAGAGACACAATGACAAAAGAAAATTTCAGACCAATATTCTTCATGAACATAGACACAAAAATTCTCAAGAAAATACTAGCAAATTGAATCCAGCAGCACATTAAAAAGTTAACACAGCATGATCAAAATGGCTTGTGTGCAAGGCACTTCGAAATGCACATATCAATACTTGTGATCTATCACATAAACAGAATCAAAAGCATATGAACATCTCAATAGACACTGAGAAAGCTTCCAGTAAAATCCAACATCCTTTCAAGATAAAAATCCTCAATACACAATACATCAAAGGAACATACTTCAAAACAATAAGAACCATCTTTGACAAACCCACAGCATTATGCTGAATTAGTAAAAGCTCAAACCATTGCTCTTGAGAACTGGAACTAATTTACATTGCCACAAACACTGTGTAAGTGTTTCCTTTTCTCTGCAGCCTCACCAGCATCCATTGTTTTTTGACATTTTAATAATAGCCATTCTGACTGATAGGAGATGGTAATTCCTTTTTGTTTTGATTTGCATTTCTCTAATGATTAATGATGCTGAGCATTTTTTCCTATGCTTGTTGGCCGCATGTATGTCTTCTTTTGCAAATGTCTGTCCATGTCTTTTGCTCACTTTTTTATGGGGTTGTTTTTTGATCATTAATTTGTTTATGTCTTAAAGATTCTGGATTTTAGACCTTTGTCAGATGCATGCGTTGCAAATATTCTCTCTCCCATTCTGTGGATTCTTTGTATACTCTTGATACTTTCTTTTCTGTGGAGAAGATCTTCAGTTTAACTAGGTCTTATTTGATAATTTGTGTTTTTGTTGCAATTGCTTTTGGTATCTTTATCATGAAATCTTTGATCCATCCTGTGTCCAGAATGATTTCCCCTAGGTTATTTTTCAGGGATTTTATAGTTTTAGGTTTGAACTTTAGGCCTTTAATCAATCTCGAGTTGAGTTTTGTAAATGGTATAAGGAAGGGGTCTTCTGCACATAGATAGTTATCACAGCACCATTTATTGAATAGTGAATTATTTCCTCATTGCTTGCTTTTGTTGACTGTCAAAGATAATTTGGTTGTAGGTATGCAGCATTATTCTGGGGCTCTGTATTCTGCAGTGTTTTTCTATGTGTCTATTTTTGTATCAGCACCATGCTGTTCTCACTATTGTAGCTTTGTAGTGGCATTTGAAGTCACAAGATGATGTCTCAGCTTTGTTCTCTTTGCTTAGGATTGCCAGGCTTTTTGTTGTTGTTTTTCCATGTGAATTTTAAGATAGTTTTTTTTTTTTTCTTCTGATTCTGTGGAGAATGTACTCAACAGTTTAATAGGAATGGCATTGAATCTGTAAATTGCTTTAGGCAGTATGGACATTTTAACAATATTGAATTTTCTTATCCATAGCATGGAATATTTTTCCATTTGTTTGTGTCATCTCTGAATTTTTTTTCTTTTTTACTTCAGTAAGTTTTTGGGGAACAAGTGGTGGTTGGTTACATAAACCAGTCCTTTAGTGGTGATTTCTGAGATTCTGGTGCACTTGTCAACAGACTAGTATACATTGTACTCGACGTGTTGTCTTTTATCCCTCAGCCTCCTCCCAACCTTTCCCCCAAGCTGCCAAAGTCCATAGTGGTATTCTTATGCCTTTTTGTCCTCATAGCTTAGCTTCCACTCATGAGTGAAAACATCTCATCTTTGGTTTTCTATTGCTGAGTTACTTCACTTAGAATAATGGTCCCCAATTCCATCCAGATTGCTGCAAATGCCATTATTTTATTATTTTTCATGGTTGAGTGGTATTCCATGGTGTGTGTGTGTGTGTGTGTGTGAATTATATATAATTATATATACAATTTATATATATATATATATATACACACACACAATTTATATATATACAATTTATATATACATATATATAGGTTTATTTAACCACTCATGGGCTGATGGGCATTTGGGCTGGTTCCATATTTTTGCAATTGCAAATTGAGCTGCTATATACATGCATGTGCAAGTATCTTTTGCATATAATGACTTATTTTTCTCTGGGTAGATGTCCAGGAGAGGGATTGCTGGATCAAATGGTGTATCTACTTTCAGCTATTTAAGGAATCTCCACACTGTTTTCCATAGTAGTCGTACTGGCTTACATTTCCACCAACAGTATAAAAGTATCCTTTTCACCACGTACATGCTGACATCTATTTTTGTATTCTTTTCTTCCTCTTGTCTTTGGATAACCTGATGATTATGTTCCTATGTGATTACCTTTTTGTGACGAATTTCCCAGGTGTTCTTTGAGTTCCTTGTGTTTGGATGTCTGGATCTCTAGCAAGGCCAGAAAAGTTTTCCTTGATTTTTCCCTCAAATACGTTTTCCAAACTTTTGATTTCTCTTTTTCCTCGGGAACACTAATTAATCTTAGGTTTGGTCATTTAACATAATCCAAAACTTCTGGGAGGCTTTGTTCATTTTTCAAAATTATTTTTTCTTTGTCTTGTTGGATTGGGTTAATTTGAAAGTCGTATCTTCGAGCTCTGAAGTTCTTTATTCTGCTTGTTTAATTCTGTTGATGAGACTTTCCAGTGCATTTTGCAATTTTCTAAGTTTGTCCTTCATTTCTAGAAGTTGTGATTGTTTTTTATTTATGCTATTTATTTCACTGAATAATTTTCATATCGTGTGTTATAGTTTTTGTTTTTATTTATGCTATTTATTTCACTGAAGAATTTTCCTCTCATATCCTGTGTTACAGTTTTTGTTTTTTAATTTCTTTAAATTGGACTTTACCTTTCTCTGGTGCCTTCTTGATTGGCTTAATAGTCAAACTTCTGAATTCTTTTTCTGGAAATTTGGATATTTCATCTTTGTTTGGATCCATTGCTGGTGATCTGGTGTGATCTTTTGGGGTATTAAAGAAGCTTGTTTAGTCATATTATCAGAATGGTTTCTTTCATTTCTTCTCATTTACGTAGACTATATCAAAGGGAAGAACATGGGCTGAAGGGCTGCTGTTGAGATTCTATTGTCCCACAGGTTGCTCGCCTGATGTGGTGGTCTCCCCTGTCCCCTAAGGATGGGGCTTTCTGAAAGCCAAACTGCAGTAATTGGTATTTCTCTTCTGAGTCTAGCCACCCAGTGGGGTTAGCTACCAGGCTCTGGGTTGGTACGGGGAGTGTCTGCAAAAAGTCCTGTGATGGGATTCTTCTTCAGATTTCTCAGCTGTAGATATCAGCATCTGCTCTTTTATTACTTTCAAATAATTTCTTGATTTCTGCCTTAATTTCATTGTTCACTCAAAAGTCATTCAGAAACAGTTTGTTTACTTTTTATGTAATTCTGTACTTTTCATGTCACTCTTCTTAGCATTGACTTATATTTTTATTGTATTGTGGTCTGAGAGTCTGTTTGGTATTACTATTGTTTGGCATTTGCTGTGGTTTTTTGTTGCTGTTTTTGTTGTTTATTTAAGTTCTGGGGTACATGCGTAGATCTTGCAGGATTGTTACATACCTATACACATGCAATGGTGATTTGCTGCCTCCATCCTCCCATCACCTACATTAGGTATTTCTCCCATTGTTATCCCTCCCCAATCATCCCACCCCCTGCTATCCCTCCCCAGCACCCCACCCCCCAATAGGCCCCAGTGTGTGATGTTCCCCTCCCTTTGTCCATGTGTTCTCGTTATTCAACACCCACTTATGAGTGACCACATGTCAGTTTGCTGAGAATGATGGTTTCCAGATTCATCCGTGTCACTGCAAAGGACATGAATTCATGCTTTTTTAGGGCTGCGTAGTATTCCAGGCTGCCACATTTTCTCTTTGTCCAGTACATCATTGGTGGGCATTTGGGTTGATTCCAAGTCTTTGCTATTGCAAACAGTGCTCCAGTGAATATATGTGTGCATGTGTCCTTATAACAGAAAAATTTATAATTCTTTGGGTATATACCCAGTAATGGAATTGCTGGGTCAAATGGTATTTCTATTTCTAGATCCTTCAGGAATCACCACACTATCTTTCACAATGGTTGAACTAATTTACACTCCCACCAACACTGTAAAAGCATTCCTATTTCTTTACATCCTCTCTAGCATCTGTTGTCTCCAGATGTTTTAATGATCGCCATTCTAACTGGCATGAGATGGTATCTCAATGTGGTTTTGATTTGCATTGCTCTAATGACCACTGATGATGAGCAGTTTTTCATATGTTTGTTGGTTGCATAAATGTTTTCTTTTGAAAAATGTCCATTCACATGTTTCACCGAATTTTTGATGGGGTTGTTTTTTTTTCTTGTAAATTTGTTTAAGTTCTTTGTAGATTCTGGATATTAGCCCTTTGTCAGATGGGTGGCTTGCAAAAATTTTTTCCCATTCTGTTGGTTGCCAGTTCACTGTAATGATTGTTTCTTTTGCTATGCAGAAACTTTTAAGTTTAATTAGATCCCATTTGTCTATTTTGGCTTTTTTGGTCATTGTTTTTGGTGTTTTAGTCATGAAGTCCTTACCTAGGCCTATGTCCTGAATGTTATTGCCTAGGTTTTCTTCTAGGGTTTTTATGGTGTTAGGTCTTAGATTTAAGTCTTTAATCTATCTGGAGTTAATTTTGTATAAAGTATAAGGAAAGGGTCCAGTTTCAGCTTTCTGCACATGGCTAGCCAGTTTTCCCAACACCATTTATTAAAAAGGGAATTCTTTCCCCATTGCTTGTTTTTGTTAGGTTTGTCAAAGATCAGATGGTTGTGGGTGTGTGGCTATAGTTCCAAGGCCTCTGTTCTTTTCCATTGGTCTATATCTCTGTTTTGGTACCAGTACTATGTTGTTTTGATTATTGCAGCCTTGTAGTATAGTTTGAAGTCAGGTAGTGTGATGCCTCCAGATTTGTTCTTTTTCCTTAGGATTGTCTTGGCTATGCGTGCTCTCTTTTGGTTTCATGTGAAGTTTAAGGTGAATTTTTCCAGTTCTGTGAAGAAAGTCAATGGTAGCTTGATGGGGATAGCATTAAATCTAAAACTAACTTTGAGAAGTATGACCATTATCATGATATTGATTCTTCCTAACCATGAACATGGAATGTTTTTCCATCTGTTTGTGTCCTCTCCTGTTTACCTTGAGCAATAGTTTATAGTTCTCCTTGAAGAGGTCCTTCACATCCTTTGTTAGATTTATTCCTAGGTATTTTATTCTCTTTATAGCAATTGTGAATGTGAGTTCGCTCATGAATTGACTCTCTGTTTGTCTGTTATTGGTGTGTAGGAATGCTTGTGATTTTTGCACACTGATTTTGTATCCTGAGACTTTGAAGTTGCTTATCATCTTAAGGAGATTTTGGACTGAGATGATGGGGTCTTCTAAATATGCAGTCATGTTGTCTGCAAATAGAGACAATTTGATTTCCTCTTTTCCTAATTGAATACCTTTTATTTCTTTTTCTTGCCAGATTGCTCTGGCTAGAACTTCAAATACTATGTTGAACAGGAGTAGTGAGAGAGGGCACACTGGTCTAGTGTCAGTTTTCAAAGGGAATGCTTCCAGTTTTTGCCCAATTAGTATGATGTTGGCTGTGGGTTTGTCATAAATAGCTTTTATTATTTTTAGATACGCTCCATCAATGCCTAGCTTATTAAGAGTTTTAGCATAAAGGGCTGTTGAATTTTGTCAAAGGCCTTCTCTGCATCTGCTGAGACAATCTTGTGGTTTTTGCCTTTGGTTCTGTTTACGTGGGGGATTACATTTATAGATTTGCATATGTTGAATGAAACTTGCATCCCCAGGATGAAGTCAACTTGATCGTGATAGATAAGCTTTTGGATGTGCTGTTCCATTCATTTTGCCAGTATTTTATTGAATATTTTTGTATCAATGTTCGTCATGGATATTGGTCTGAAATTTTCTTTTTTAATTGTGTCTCTGTCAGGTTTTGATATCAGGATGATGTTGGCCTCATAAAATGAGTTAGGGAGAATTCCTCTTTTTGTATTGTTTGGAATAGTTTCAGAAGGAATGGTACCAGTTCCTCTATTTATGTCTGGTAGAATTTGGCTGTGAACTCCTCTGGACCTGGACTTTTTTTGGTTGGTAGGTTATTAATTACTGTCTCAACTTCAGACATTTTTACTGGTCTATTCAGGGATTCAACTTCTTCCTAGTTTAGTCTTGGGAGGGTGTAAGTGTCCAGGGATTTATCCATTTCTTCTAGATTTACTGATTTATGTGCATAGGGTTGTTTGTAGTAATCTTTTATTGTAGTTTGTATTTCTGTGGAATTGGTAGTGATATCCTCTTTATCACTTTTTACTGCATCTGTTCGACTCTTATATCTTTTCTTTTTCATTAGTCTGGCTAGCTGTCTGTCTATTTTGTGGATCTTTTCAAAAAAATCAGTTCCTGGATTTATTAATTTTTTGAAGGGTTTTTTGTGTCTCTGTCTCCTTTACTTCTGCTCTGATATTACTTTATTTCTTGTCTTCTGCTAGCTTTTTAATTTGTTTGTCCTTGCTCCTCTAGCTCTTTTAATTTTGATAATAAAGTGTCAATTTTAGATCTTTCCTCATTTCTCTTGTGGGCATTTAGTGCTATAAAGTTTCTTTTAGACATTGCTTTAAATGTGTCCCAGAGATTCTAGTACATTTTGTCTTTGTTCACATTGGTTTTGAAGAACATCTTTACTTCTGCCTTCATTTCATTATTTGTCCAGTAGTCATTCAGGAGCAGGTTGTTCAGTTTCCATGGAGTTGTGCAGTTTTGAGTCAGTTTCTTAATCCTGAGTTCTAATTTGATTATACTGTTGTCTGAGAAACTGGTTGTTATGATTTCCGTTCTTTTGCATTTGCTGAGGAGTGATTTACTTCCAATTATGTGGTCAATTTTAGAGTAGGTGTGATGTGGTGCTGAGAAGAATGTACATTATGTGGATTTGGGTGAAGGGTTCTGTAGATGGTAGATTAGGTCTGCTTGGTCCAGAGCTGTGTTGAAGTCCTGGATATTCTTGTTAATTTTCTGTCTCATTGATCTATCTAATATTGACGGTGGAGTGTTAAGTCTCCCACTATTACTGTATGGGAGTCTAAGTGTCTTTTTAGGTTGTTAAGAACTTGTTTTATGTATCTGGGTGCCCCTGCATTGGGTGCATAAATATTTAGTAGAGTTATCTCTTCTTGTTGGATTTATCCCTTTATTATTATGTAATGCCTTCCTTTTCTCTCTTGATATTTGTTGGTTTAAAGTCCATTTTATCAGAGAATAGGATTGCAACCCTTGCTTTTTGTTGTTGTTGTTCTCCATTTGCTTCGTCCATCCCTTTATTTTGAGTCTATGTGTGTCTTTGCATGTGAGATGGCTCTCTTGAACACAGCACACCAATGGGTCTTGACTTTTTATCCAGTTTGTCAGTCTGTGTCTTTTCATTGGGGCATTTAGCCCATTCACATTTAAGATTAATATTGTTATGTCTGAATTTGATCATGCCATTTTGATACTAGTTGGTTATTTTGACTATTAGTTAATGCTGTTTCTTCATTGTGTTGATGGTTTTTACAATTTGGTACATTTTTGCAGTGTCTGGTATTCGTTGTTCCTTTTTATGTTTAGTGCTTCCTTCAGAAGCTATTGTAAGGCAGGCCTGGTGGTGACAAAATCTCTCAACAATTGCATGTTCATAAAGGATTTTATTTCTCCTTCACTTTTGAAGCTCTGTTTGGCTGGATATGAAATTCTGGGTTGAAAGTTCTTTTCTTAAGGATGTTGAATATAGGCCCCACTCTCCTGGCTTGTAGGGTTTCTGCCAAGAGAACTGCTGTGAGTCTAATGGGCTTCACTTTCTGGCTAACTGGACCTTTCTCTCTGGTTGTCATTAGCATTTTTTTCTTCATTTCAACTCTGGTGAATCTGATGATTATGTGCCTTGGGGGTTGCACTTCTTGAAGAATATCTTTGTGGTGTTCTCTATATTTCCTGGATTTGAATTTTGGCCTGCTTTGCTAGGTTGGGGAAGTTCTTCTGGATAATATCCTGAAGAGTGTTTTCCAGCTTCAATGCATTCTCCCCATCATATTCAGGTACACTGATCAAACGTAGATTAGGTCTTTTCACATAATCCTATATTTTTGGAGGCTTTGCTCATTTCTTTTCATCCTTTTTTTCTAATCTTGTCATCTCATTTTATTTCATTGAGTTGATCTTCAATCTCTGATATCCTTTCTTCTGCTTGATTCAGCTATTGAAACTTGTGTATGCTTTGTGAAGATTTCATGCTGTGTTTTTCAGCTCCATCAAGTTGTTTATGTTCTTCTATAAGCCGGTTATTCCAGTTAGCATTTCATCTAGGATTTTTGAAGGTTCTTAGTTTCTTTGCATTGAGTTAGAACACATTCCTTTAGCTTACAGGATTTTGTTATTATCCACTCTCTGAAGCCTGCTTTTGTCACTTTGTCAAACTCATTCTCCATCCAGTTTTGTTCCCTTGCTGGAGAGGAGTTGTGATCCCTTGGAGGTGGAAAGACATTCTGGTTTTTGGTGATTTCATCCTTTTTGCACTGGTTTCTTCCCTTGGTGACTTTGTCTACTTTAGGTCTTTGAAGTTGGTGACTTTTGGATGGGGTCTCTGAGTGGACGTCCTTTCTATTGATGTTGAAGCTATTTCTTTCTGCTTTTTAGTTTTCCTTCTAACAGTCAGGCCCCTCTGCTGACAAACTGCTGGAGGTCCACTCCACATCCTGCTTGCCTGGGAATCATGTGTGGGGGTTACAGAACAGTAAGGATTGCTGCCTGTTCCTTCCTCTGGTAGCTTCATCACAGAAGTGTACTTGCCAGATGTTGGCCAGAGTGCTCCTGTATGAGGTGTCTGTTTGGATATGCAGGGATCAGGAAGCCACTTGAGGAGGCAGTCTGCCCCTTATCAGGGCTCAATTGCTGGGCTGGGAGCTCTGTTGCTCCCTCAGAGCAGCTGGGCAGGGATGTTTAAGTCTGTTGCAGGGGAACTCACAACTACCCCTTTTCTCAGGTGCTCTGTCCCAGGAAAGTGGGGCTTTATTTATAAGTCCATGACGTGCTGCTGCCTTTTTTTCAGAGGTGCTTTGCCCAGCAAGGAGGGAGCCTAGTCACAGTCTGCTTGCAGAGGCTTTGCTGAGCTGCCACAGGCTCCTCCCAATGGTTGTGTAAACTTCCTTGCAGTTTTGTTTATACAGGTAAGGTTATAACTGCCTTAGTAATGGTGGACTGACTCGGTAATGGCCAACTGCCTCGGTAATGCTGGATGCCTTTCACCCCAGGGAGCTCAACCATTCTGAGTCATGCTCAAACTGCCATGCTGGCTGTGAAACTGTCAAGCCATTGGGTTTCAGATTGCTGGTCTTTGTAAGGGTGGGACTTGCCAAGGCAGATCACTTGGTTCCCTGCCTTCTGCCCCCTTTTTTTCAGGGGAGTGGGTGGCTCTATCTCACAGATATTCCAGGCACCAATTAAAACAGCTGCTCAGATTTGTGCTCGAAACTCATGGTGCTGGCTGAAACAGCTGCCCAATTTTGTGCTGGAAACCCATGGCGCTTGCTGGCTTAGTGGGAATCTCCTGGTCTGTGGGCTGTGAAGACCATGGGAGGAGCTAAGTATCTGAACTGAAGTGTCTGATTGGCTGGAAAAGTCCCCAGTGACCTCCATTGGGTGTGGGGGGTTTCCTTCAGCCCATTGCACTTCCTGGGTGAGGCAGCACCCCACCTTACCTCAGTTTGCCCTCCTTGGGCTATACCCACTGTCCAACTAGTCCCATTAAGATGGAACTTTTACCTCAGCTGGAAATGTGGAGATCACTTGCCTCTCGCTGGGAACTGTGCTCCAGAGATGTTTTCTTTCAGCCATCTTGGCAGAAGTCCTGTTGTTGTTTTAATGATAAATTGTGTGGTCAATTTAGAATATGTGCCATGGGCTAATGAAAGGACTGTATAACCTGTCACTTTTGAGTAGGCACTTCTGTATATATCTATCAGGTCTATTTGATACAGTGCTGAGTTCAGCTCCTGAATATCTTTGTTAGTTTTCTGCCTTGATGATCTGTCTGATACTGTCATTGGGGTATTGCCTCCCTTTATTTTTGTATGGTAATATAAGTTTCTTTGTAGGTCTCTAAGGACTTGCTTTATGAATCTGGGTGCTCCTGTGTTGGGAGCATATATTTAGGATAATTTGGTCTTCTTGTTGAATTGAACTGTTTAGCATTACGCAATGCCCTTCTTTATCTTTTTTAATCCTTCTTGTTTAAAGTTTGCTTTGTCTAAAAGAGGATTATTATCCCCTTCTTTCTTCTGTTTTCCATTTTATTGGTGGATTTTTTTCCATCCTTTTACTTTTAGCCTAAGGGCATTATTGTATTTGAGATGCGTATCTGGAAGACAGCACACAGTTGGGTCTTAATTCTTTATCCATCTTGCTACTCTGTGTCCTTTAATTGGAGAATTTAGCTTGTTTATATTAAAGGCTAATATTAATATGTATGGATTTAGTAATCCTGTCATGTTCTTTGCTTTTTATTGTGTAGACATGTTTGTATGATTGCTTAACAGTATGAATATTCCATGTACATTAGTGTTTTTGTAGTGGCTGGCAATTTTATTCTATTTTTATATACAGCATTCTCTTCAGGACCTGTTGAAAGGCAAGTCTAGTGGTAATGAATTCCCTTAGCATTTACTTGCCTGAAATGGATCTTATTTCTCCTTAGCTTATGAAAGTTAGTTTGGCTGGATATGAAATGTTGACATTTGTTTTCTTCAAAAATGCTGAACATAGGCCACCAATCCCTTCTGACTTGTAGTATTTCTTCTGAGTGGTCTTCTTTTAGTCTAATGGGGGGTCAGTTTGCATGTGTCATGCCTCTTCTGTCTAGCTGCCTTTAACATTTTTTTCTTTCATTTTGACCTTGGAGAATCTGATGACTAAGTGTCTTAGGTAGAGTCTTCTTATGTAATATCTTCTGGGGCTTCTCTGCATTTCCTGAATTTGAATGTCAGCCTCTTTAAGAAGGATAGGAGTATTTTCACGGATGATATTCTCAAATATGTTTTTCAAGTTGCTAGCTTTCCCTCCTCTTCAGGGATGCCAATGAGTCAATATATTTGATCTCTTTACATACTTCCATATTTCTCAGAGATTTGTTCATTCTCCTTTAATTTTTTCTTATTCTTTGTCTGAGTTATTTCAGAGAACTGATATTTGAGCTCCAAATTTTTTTCTCAGCTTGTTTAATTCGCTTTTAATACTTGTGATTGCATTTTGAAATTGCTGAAGTGAGTTTTGCAGCTGTATCAGTTTGGTTCTTTCTTATGATGACCATTTCATCTTTTATTTCCTGTGTAATTTTATTGTATTCTTTCTCCAGAATCTTGATGATCTTTGTTTCTATCCATATTCCTAATTTCACATCTGTCATTTCAGACATTTCAGTCAGGCTAAGAAACATTACTGGGGAAATAGTATGGGCATTTGGAGGTAAGAAGATACTTCGGTTTTTTAAGTTGCCAGCATTTTCTTGTTCTTGTTATCATCTGTGTGGGCTGATGTTTCTTTAATCTTTGAAGTTTCTGTTCTTTGGATAGGTTTTTATTATTATTATTATTATTATTATTATTATTATTTTATCTTCTTTGTTGCCATTGGGGATTTGATTGTAGTATAAAGGGGGTTGAGTCAGTTGACTTTGTTTATGGAAGATTTTAGGGGTCCAAAACTCAGTTAGCACTCCTGAGCTGCATGCTCTAACTTTTTGTGGCTGATATTGGGCCACCAGTTTTGTCCTCTGGTCCCTTACAGTTAGCAACTTATTGTGATGAAAGGGATATGGTGTTTCTAGACCACTGGCCACACATTCCAATGTGCGATGTCAACCAATGTGCTTTGTGTGAGCAATGGCAGTGGGATCTCTGCTTATTTGCACATTCCAGCAGAAGCAACAGCATGGCAGGGTACGCACTGGCTGACTGGGATGGGGAGTTGACATGGGGCTTCCAGCCTCCCTGTGCATGTTTGCAGTGGGAGTGGTGGCAGCATGGGGACAGGGGCTGGGCTGCTGGCATTTGTGTGCTTGTTGGCACTGGCAGCAGTGTCAGCATGGTGATTGGGCACTGGTAGGCTGCAGGGCTGCTGTACTCCGTGTACACATTTGCTCCCACAGCAGTGAAAGTGCAGGGTGGGGAGCAGGGCTCTGGCATCTGTGCACATTCACACCAGCAATGTCTGCTTGACCAGGGTACACAAGATGTGCTCACTTGATCAGCAGTGTTGTGGGGGGGGGGCTACAAAACAGTGGGGGGAGTGTCTTTAGGTGTGTGCAAAACAGGAGTTTTTGAAAGATGAAAACTAGTAAAGGGAGACTAGGATACCAAAAAGAGCAAACTATGCCAATTCACAGAGATATAAAAGAACAGGTTATGTTTTCCAGGGTATAAAGGCATAAAGGAGAGCAGAAGCACAAAGGAGGATGTTCGTAGAAATAAGATAGATAAAAAATTCATTTCTAAACTTATAATTAGTCAATATTACTTTTGCAGGGCATACGCTGAAAGTAAATATATTAGGAAGCAAAATCATTCTATTTATTTATTTAATTATTTTCTAGTAAAGCCATCCCAAGCCTCTCAACCATATTAAGTATGCTGCTAGGTCTAGAGTTCTCATCAAAGAAGTAAATGAAGACACTTCTTCAATTCACACTTAAAATAATCAATAATTTCTTCCCATATATGTGAGAAGACTGGCAGGAAGTCATGTAAGTGCAGGACATAAATACAATCCGAAGATTATTCTATCTCAAAGAGAACAATAGATAATTCTGGCAGGACTGGTAGCATTTGTACAGTCTTTCAGATTTTGAGAAAAAGCATTTTCACTACAGACCCTGATTTTAACCTATGCACTGAAAATAGAAGAGAATCACTACAACCATTTCTTATCTTAAAATGCTTTTCATCATAGACATAAACTGATTGGTAAAATGTGAAGGTCATAAGCTAGTTGTTTACATCATTTGAATGAGGGTTTATTTTTTTTTTCAGTTGTCTTATCTAGAAAGAAAGTGGAAAAAGTCAACCTCAGAACTTAACGCAGAACAATTTAAATGGAGAATGCTGAAGTTCAGGTAGATGAGCCTAGTCCAAGAACTTTGTTCTTCGGAGCAAAACAAAGCTCTGTAAGAACTGATTTCAGTGCAGAAAGAACTTACATTTCCTAAGGAGTGTCACCAGTTCTATTAAGTCAATGAGTTTTCATTAAACAAATAGGTCAAGGTCACTAAACAAATAAAGATATAAACTTCATTTCGAACCCAGATTTTGCTTACTTCACAATCACAACATTGTATTACTATTGAGTACATACTCTGTGTACAATCTTGTGTACTAAATGTGGTATGCAACATAGGAACCAAGGGAAAATAAAGCATGGTGATACGATATAATTTTTCCACTCTTTCACCTTTCCTTCTTTCACTTTCCCCTTGCTAATCTCTAAGTTCTTCACCTTGCCAGGTTTATCTCTACTTTTTACACTTGCTACTTCCTCTCTTTCAGTCACTCCTTCCTTAGACAAAGAATGCCTTGCCTCCTCCAGGCAGTCAGATCTCACCTTTTCTTTCTCCACAGAGAGGAAACTTGCAATCACTCTTGATTTTCTTAGCCTGCTTTTTCTATAATATTTATATCCTACAATTGTAGTACATAATCATGTTTGCATACTTAAGTTTGTTTACTTATAACCTGACTTAGCTACATTCCAGAAAACTCCATGAAGGCAGAAATTTTTGTCTTGTTCATGATTTTTTTCTCAGGGCCTATGACAATTCTGAGCTCACAGTAGGTACTCATTGAACACTTACAGTTGGTAATCATGAATAAATACTTGCAGGTATTAATCGAATGAATAAGTGATTCAATTAGCCAATTTTCAGAGAGAAATACATTTGTAGAAATAGACTAATTGTAAAACAGAGAGAAAAACATATGTTAATAATATTAAAATTAGATCTGTAAACAAAATCCTGTGGGATTCCAAATAAGAAAGCAATTATTTCCAATTTGGGACTTATAGAAGGCATTATAAATGAACTAAAATTTGATCTGTCTTGGGAAATAAGTGTTTCAGAAAAAGACAGTGTGATGCATACAGAGGTAGGGCAGAAAATGATTTAAGTGATAGCATTTATGAAGGATTTTTGTGGGAAGTAAGCCTGAAGTTACAGTGTTACCTCCAATGTCATACAAAACCAACTGAATATTTGCATACATTAGGAAGCCGTGGAGTTTTACTGAAGAAATGAATATACCTGTCTCACCAACTGGCTCTATCTGGCAACAACGAGCAATCACGCACGTGCAGTCATAGAAACATAAGTGCATCCATTAATCCTTGAGACAAATCAACAGAAGTAGGAACTTAATGACTCTGATCTCTTGTTTACATTTGACTTCGGTGAAAATAATAGTTCTTGGTCTTATTTCAAAAATGCTTATGTTGATTAACTTGAAGTTAACTGTTTCTACTTTGTTAGTGTGTAGTGGCATGTTTGCAATTAAAATACAGCACAGTTTCCTGAGCTATCAACTGATCAGACATGGAGATTCTGGAAAATTCAGGACTGTATCATATTAAAAAAATCATTAAAATAGCTGTTCTAAGGAGATCTGAATTCCAGTGTAGTATCTATCAATAATATATGGAACAAACTGTTCCTCAATTTATATTTAAAATGAAAACATCACTACTTTATACTTCTAACCCTAACAGAAGAAAGAAGATATTTCATGTAAACTTTTACTAAAGGTAAATAACAGTAAACAATACAGACAATAAAATAACATACATGCTAAGGCAAATGCTTTTTTTGATGCTTGTTAGTAAATACGTTGTACTCGTCTATTCTTAAATGATGAATTTCACATTTTGTTTCCTAAAATACATAGTATACACTGCAGCTATGAAGAGAAATAAAATATTCATCTCTAAGTACAGAAAATATGAATTGCAGGTGTTACGTTGAACTTTAAAATTTAAACCAGTAAAATATTAAAAAGGAGCACTTTTTTCAAAAATATTTTCACTGATATAGTGAACAGACATATAAGTCAAACAATATATCTTAGGCATTTAATCAAAGTTCATCTCCAGCAGCATGACCTATATTTTTTGTAAAAAAAATTAAGAAATGTTATGTAAACAATACCTATATAGATACTTGTCTATCTATCTATATTTAAAATGAGGTAAGTTGTAAAAGTGCTGATAGCAAAATGGCAAAAAGAAAACTAATTTTTATTAACTGAGAGAGTGATTTTACTTCAATTATATCTATCTACTTGCTGCATCTAACCTAATGGGTTATCAGCATAAATGTACAACAAATAAAAGTCTGCATAGTTTTTTATATATATATATATTTTTTTTAATTGCATTTTAGGTTTGGGGGTACATGTGAAGAACATGCAAGATTGTTGCATAGGTACACACATGGCAGTGTGATTTGCTGCCTTACTCCCCATCACCTATATCTGGCATTTCTCCCCATGCTATCCCTCCACAACTCCCCACCCTCCGCTGTCCCTCCCCTTTCCCCCCCGACAGACCCCAGTGTGTGATGCTCCTCTCCCTGTGTCCATGTGTTCACATTGTTCAACACCTGCCTATGAGTGAGAATATACGGTGTTTGATTTTCTGTTCTTGTGTCAGTTTGCCGAGAATGATGGTTTCCAGGTTCATCCATGTCCCTACAAAGGACACGAATTCATCGTTTTTGATGGCTGCATAATATTCCATGGTGTATATGTGCCACATTTTCCCTGTCCAGTCTATCATCGATGGGCATTTGGGTTGGTTCCAGGTCTTTGCTATTGTAAACTGTGCTGCAATGAACATTCGTGTGCATGTGTCCTTATAGTAGAATGATTTATAGTCCTTTGGATATATACCCAGTAATGGGATTTGCTGGGTTAAATGGAATTTCTATTTCTAGGTCCTTGAGGAATCGCCACACTGTCTTCCAAGGTCTGCATAGTTTAAATGAATCTTGATGTTTCTTTACTGATTGTGGCCCATAAGTTCTAAAGATATATCAGCCTTATTGTTTTTATCATTAATAGAATGTCTGCCCAGAACAGTGACTGACTTGAACGGATACTTGCAGCACTCTAGTGGCCATTCTGTTTAAGTGCAAAGACACTTAGCAGTAAAATACATCATAGTACATGACACCAGAAATTCTTGAAAAGACAGTCTATACTCAAATACTAATAATTCACTTAAATCTATTATTCTTACACTGTACATAGTTAAATTTGAAATTAGTGAATTCATCCTGTTAATTTACTTCTTTTTAAATGCTTCACATTTGGGGTAATAACACTTGAGATACGTGGAAGTGCAAAGCGATTAGGGAGGAGAGGAATTATAAAGTTTGAGGAGTTCATTCAAGTTAAAGACCTTAGACTAGACTGAAAAATATTTGAGACCAATATTGACTTGAATGATAAACGAAGGTAGATGAATAGCTTTATATTTCTGAAGTTCAATCAATTTGTTGCCTGTAATTTTATTTGGCTGAGGTAGAGTCCTCAAATTTAGAAGAGAAAAAGTCAGTTGAAGGGACACCATCTATAGAATGCCTCAAATTATTTACCAAAGATTTCATTTTACAAGATGTGTCATCACTGGAAAATGAGGAAGAAGTGTTGGTTTGAAGGTAGTATAAATTGCTCAAAAAAAAAGATAAGGGAGAAAATATATTAAATATAAAATAAATAGAAAAAAATAGATACAGGAACGTATGAATAAAAATCCAGTGAAAAATTGATATTCTAATACAAATTTACATATATTAAATCATACGTTTGTCTGTATAGAGGACACTTTCGTTAACTTGCAAATTTTTTTTTCATTTTACCATTGATTGACTTCAAACTTTCTGAAAGATAATAATTGTTGAAAATGTTTTAAATAATTTATCAGCTGACAGTTAAAATGTCATTCTTGCCATTTGGTAATAAAATACATTTGGTGATAAAATGACAGCTGACAATTGGGCAAATAAAATGATGTTTAGATAAGCTTATCTGTTTTCTTCATATAAACATGCATTAAAGTTGTACTTTACCTCACAAATAACGTACAGATTTTAAAAACAGGTCAAGAAAGAGCTCTATAGAGTATCAGAAAAAATAAAAGACAGTATTTTATTGTAAACAATCTTATTTTCTAACCATAGATTTAAATATAAAATAAAAGGTTTAAAAAAATGTTTTAACCATAATAATATTTTGCATTAGTAGTATCTACACTCACACTCACACACATACACTCAGGTGGGCACACATGCACAAGTCAAATGTTAAAACAATATTTCTAATGCTAAGCATTGAAACCATTGGATCAAAGAGTCCTCATCTGACATATCCAAACACAGTTCTGATGAGATACACATTGAAAGATTCCATGACTGAACAGCTTCTGAGGTATCTTTTTAAATAATAAGAGAAAAATACATACTGTGAAATTCTTTCCGTATAGTTTCCAACATGCAAATAAATAATTAAGGGGGTAAAAGGTTGAAATGAATGTATCTTTATCAAGCTCAGTAATAATATTAATTATTATCAACAATATTTATGTAAGCCCTGCCTACATATGATCACAGATATGTAAAACCAGTCAGAATATGTTTTAAAAATAAATAAATAATGCTCAGTTTGCTTTCCACACTCTTAGATGTATGCAATGGGCTTGCCTCAATAGTACATGCTTTTTCTGCTGCAAATTGTTGAATTTAGATAAAATATGCACACACAAATCATAATGACATATTTCAAAATCATCTCTACAAGATATTTATCTCATAGTAAATTTTTTTCATAGCAGATAAGAACTATGTTATTTAAAACAAAGACAAAAATTTAATAATTTCAAATTTCATGATTTAGATTATTAGATTCTTCCTTTCAAGAGAGAGTGGGAAAGTAGTAGTAAAAATGGTAAAAAGATTGCATAAAGGCAATCGCTCATAATAAAGAAATATTATTCTGACACTAGTTAAAAATGAAGAAGACTTTATTCAGAATTATTAGCAATAGATGTCATGATTTTTGCAATAGGGTAAAAAGATCAGGCTCAACTCCAAATACAGGAATAACTGCTGGGGATTTGTAGATCATGAGCAAAGGGAAGGCATCAGTGGATGGAAAATTACTCAGAGGAGGATTCTTGCTAAACTGACTTAAGGAAATTCTTGCTGAAGGCAAGCCAGATGATCAGATGTCAAGGGTGGGGGATTCTTGCTAAACTGACTTAGCAAGATTCTTTTAATTTTTTTATTTTTATGGATACATAATAGTTGTACATATTTAAGAGATACATGTAATATTTTGATACAAGCATATGATGTGTAATGATCAAACCAGGTAAGCCAGGAATCCATTACTTCAAGCATTTATCATTTATTTGTGCTAGAAACATTCCAATTCTACCCTTTTACTTATTTAGAAATATAGAATAAATTGATTAACTATAGTCATCTTATTGTGCTACCAAACATTGAATATTATTCCTTCTGTTCCTTCTGACTATATTTTTGTTCCCATTAACAAAATTCCTTCCCATTACTTTTCCCAGGAACCATCATTCTACTTTCTATCCCCTGAGTTCATTCTCTCTCTCTCTCTCTTTTTTTTTTTTAGTTCCCACATATTAGTGAGAACATATGATATTTGTCTTTCTGTGTCTGGATTCTTATTTTATTTATTTATTTATTTATTTATTTATTTATTTATTTTTATTTTATTTTATTTTTTCAGATGGAGTTTCGCTCTTGTTACCCAGGCTGGAGTGCAATGGCGCAATCTCGGCTCACCGCAACCTCCGCCTCCTGGGTTCCAGCAATTCTCCTGCCTCAGCCTCCCGAGTAGCTGGGACTACAGGCACGTGCCACCATGCCCAGCTAATTTTTGTATTTTTAGTAGAGACGGGGTTTCACCATGTTGACCAGGATGGTCTTGATCTCTTGACCTCGTGATCCACCCACCTCGGCCTCCCAAAGTGCTGGGATTACAGGCGTGAGCCACCGCGCCCGGCCTGGATTCTTTCACTTAACATTGTCCTTTATTCCCATGTATATTGCAAATGAAGGATCTCATTATTTTTATGTCTGAATAGTACTCCATTATATATAGATGGAATTATACACACACACACACACACACACACACACAATGAAGATATGGAATCAACATAAGTGTTCAATGGATAAATAGGTTTTTTAAATGTGGTACACACACACACACACACACACACACACACACACACACACTCTGTATATACCACATTAAAAAGAAAACTATCCATTGATGGATTGATTCCCTTAAGTTAATCCTTAGGTTGATTCCGTATCTTCATCATTGTGAATTGTGCTGTGATAGCACTGGAGTATAGATACTGCTTCGAGATACTGATTTTCTTTTGAGTATATACCAAGCAGAATTGCTGTATTGTACGGTAGTTATATTTTTAGTTTATTGAGAAAACACCATACTGTTCTTCATAGAGGCTGTATACTAGTTAGCTGAATTCTTTTTTTCGGGGGGAGATTTTTTTATAAAGACTACTTTTTTAGAGCAGTTGTATATTCACAGCAAAATTGAGAGAAAGATACAGAGATTTCTGTATCGCCCCTGTCTCTACACATGGATGGCCTCCTTCATTATGAATATCTCTCCACGCAGTGGTACAGCTGCTACAATGGGTGATCCTACATCGACACATCATTGCTCAAAGTCCACAGTTTACACTAGGGTTCACACTTGGTGTTACACATTGTATGGCTTTAGACAAAGGTATAATGACATGTGTTTATCATTAATGTAACATATGAAGTCTTTTCACTTCCCTAAAAACCTCTGCTCTGCCAATGTATCTGTTTCTTCTCTTGTTAACCCTTTGGCAACCACTGGTCTTTTTACCGTATTCATAATTTTGCCTTTTTCCAGAATGTCCAATAGTTGGAATTATGCAGTAAGAAGCCTTTTCAGATTGACTTATTTTACTTCATAATAAGCAGTTAAGTTCCTCCATGTCTTTTCATAGCTTGATAGTTTATTTTTATCACTGAGCAATATGCTATTACACGGCTGTACCACATTTTACTCATTCACATATTGGAGGATATTTTGCTTGCTTCCAAAATTGGTTGAATTTTTATATCCTTGCTTATTAGGGAGTTTTTTATTTTTAATATCATTTTCTTGTTTTAGTTAAGGGTAATGCTACTATTATTGAATGATTTAGTATGTACTCCGTTTTATTTCCGAGGGAGAGTTTGTATAGAATTATATTATTTCTTCCTAAAATATTTGGTAGAACTTACCAGTATACCTATCTGGGTCTGAAATTTTCTTTGTAGGAAGGTTTGCAACTATGACTAAATTTTCTTTTATAGATATTGGGCAAAAGAGAGTATCCTTTCTTGATTAAGATTTAGTAATTTTTATTTTTCAAGGGATTTTTCAATTTTGTCTAAATTGTCATATTCACATAAATTTTATAATATTGCCTTCTTTTCATAAGTATCTATAGAATCTATAATACTGTCACATTACTCATTTTCAAAATTATTAATTTGGATCTTCTTGTTTTCCTGAGTAGTCTGGGTAGATAAAGGTTTGTTATTTTTACTGAACTCCTCAAATTGTTTGGTGGTACTGAGATTTCCTACAGTTTTTCTGTTTTATTGGTTTCAGCTTTGACATCTTAGTCTTTTTATCTTGCTATAACAAAATACCATAGACTGAGTAACTTATAAACAAAAGAAATTGGTTTATGCCAGTTCTGGAAACTGCAAAGTCCAAGATCAAGGTGCTGTCAGATTTGATGTTTGGTGAGAGACCACTTCATGGTTCATAGATGTATTATTTTTCCCCATGACCTTACACAGCAGAAGAGGTTAAGGGTCACTTGTTTAAGAATATTGATAGACTTATGAGGTCTTGGCCCCCATGACCTAATCATGTCCCTAAAGCCTCATCTACTAATAATATCACCTCTGTGATTTGGCTGTATCATATAAATTTTGGGGGGACACAAACACTCTGACCATAAGAGGTATTTATCATTTCCTCTCCTCTGCTTTCTTTAGGTTTGAATTCCTTTTCATTTTTTCTAATTTCTTATGGTAGAAGTCAAAGTCATTGATATGAGACTCTTTTATTATAGAAGTCAGTGTTGAAAATTTTTATTAAAATACTGTTATGCAGCCATAAAAAAGAATGAGTTCATGTCTTTTGCAGGGACATAGCTGAAACTGGAAATCATCATTCTCAGCAAACTGACACAAGAACAGAAAACCAAACACCGCTTGTTTTCACTCATAAGTGGGGGTTGAACAATGAGAACACATGGACACAGGGAGGGGAACACCACACACCATGGCTTGGGGATGGAGGGCTTGGGGAGGAATAGCAGGGGGTAGGGGGATTGGGGAGGGATAGCATTAGGAAATATACCTAATGTAGATGATGGGATGATGGATACAGCAAACCACCACCATGGAACGTGTATACCTACGTAACAAACTTGCACTATGTGCACATGTACCCCAGAACTTAAAGTATAATACATAAATTTTAAAAAATAAAAATAAATTTAAGTTAAAGCACAATAAAAAAATAAAATAAAATAAATACTGTTGTAGCTGCATTCCACAATTTATGACACACTGTGTTTTCATTTTCACTTAGCTCAAAATACTTTCTCTCTTTTAATTATCTCTGACGCAGGGTTATTTGGATGTACGTTACTTAGTTTACAAATGGTTGTTTTTCCAGATATATTTTTGTTATTGATTTCTAATGTGACTGCTTTTTAGTCAGGGAATATGTTCTATATGACTTAAATCATTTGACTTAATCCTTTTAATAAGATATATAATCTAGAATAACGTCGGTTTTGGTAAGTGCTCCATGGGTACTTCAGGAGAATGCATTCAAGTCTCCTCTATTCTTGCTCATTTTCTATCTTCTTGTTCCATCACTTGAGTAAAGGGTGAATTTTTCTATTTCTTTTGCAGTTCTGTCCATTTTTTCATATCATGTATTTTCAAACTTTTATGTTGTTATGTACGTAAATATATAGGACTGTCATATCTTCTTAATTAAAATTTTTATCATTATGAAATGACCTTGCTTATTGCTGGTAATATTTTTACTATGAAATATACTTTAGTATTAAATGTCACTCCACTTCAGTCTTCTTTTGTCAAGTGTTAGTGTGGTGTATCTTGCTCTATCCTTTAAGCAATGTGTGTCTTTTTATTTAAAGTACATTTCTTGTAGGCAGCATTTAGATGGGTCTTGCTTTTTTATCCATTCTGACAATCTACCTTTGTTTTGGGGGGTTTTTCTTAAGTTTTTGTTTTCTTAATTTTATCGGGTTCAGGGGTACACGTGCACGTTTGTTACATAGGTAAATTGCATGTTGCGGCGGTATGGTGTACGGACTGTTTCATCAGCCAGGTAATAAATATAGTACCTGACAAAAAGTTTCTGGATGCACACTCCATTCCCATCCTCTACCCTCAAGAAGATCCTGTATCTTTTGTTCCCTCCTTTGTGTCCATATGTACTCAATGTTTAGCTCCCATTTAAAAGTGAGAACGTGTGGTATTTGTTTTTCTGTTCCTCTGTTAGTCCGTGCAGTATACTGGCCTCTAGCTCTATCCTTGTTGCTGCACAGGACATAATTTTATTCTTTTTAATAGCTGTGTAGTATTCCATGGTGTCTGTGCCCCATTTTCTTTATCCATTCTACCACTGATGAGCATTTGGCTTCATTCCATATCTTTGCTGTTGTAAATAGTACAGTGAACAGGATTCTTGTTACAATTGGGATGAGCTTGGGGACAAGGCTCAAGGACGAGGCCTAGGTGAAAAGAGGGCTCAGAGAAACTCATCTGCAGTTTGGTCAAGGAGAGGCTCTGTCACTTCAAAAATAATTTTGAAGGAGGTTTAATTGCTATCATTCGTTTATATAATGCTGAGTACTCAAAGCATGAGAATGCAACAGTCCATGCCTTTTTCATATTCATTTTTATGAGGTACATGAAATATATAACACCTTTGGATATCTGCTACCATACTCATAGGTTTTACATCCTCTGTATTCTCTACTAATAAATTTGCATTTATGCATGGTACACTCTATTAGTATTTGCATTGTGTTTTGAATTTCTAAGCATGTTGAAATAATTGATTATCTCATGATATCATATGAGGTAAGCCTAATGCTTAGTTCTTATGTAATGTTTCCAACATCAGAGCTTTTAATAAATATCATCTAGTTAGTTTTAATGTAACTCTTGAAGGCTATTATCTCCACTTTATAAGAAAAATAGAAACAGGATGATTAAGCCACTTTCCTGAACTGATAAAGGAATACTTATGAGGAATAGGAAAATAGGGTCTCAAACACAATAAAAAAAAAAAGGGAGAATCTATAAGCACTTTAAGAATCTTACGATCTTTTTGCATAATACATCTCAATGCACTCTAAAAGAAAATTAATTTAGGAATCATATGTCAGCTAACTTTTATGAAAATTTAGGATAGTCACTTCAACTTACTTCGCTACATTTTTTTTTTTACCTGTAAAATTACAGTGCTTATGCCTTACAGACATTTTTTGGAAAATCATAAAGAAATACCAGTTAATGCATGTGAAAAAATCTTCAAAGGACAGTATGATTAACAGTGTCACAGTTTTAGAAGGGAGATGTATATATGTATCGTACTTTTCAATAAATTTGTTGATTTGCAAAGCCTAAATATATCCTCAAATTCCACCCACAGATGAGGTCCTAACTTTTGGCATGGCTAGGCAGTCCTTTCATGTACCCTCTATCTAGTCCCTGCATGATCTGTTCCCTGAATACCTTTCAAGCTTCATTTCTCACCTGACTCTGTTCTTTTCATTATGCTCTGGGCAATCTGACCTCACTAACTCTGCAAAAAGCCTACTTCAGTTCCTTCATATGTACATTTTTCCTTTTTCTGAAATCCTATTTCCAATTGCCTTCACCTAGTTACTCCTATACATTCATTAAAAGGCAATCGTTCAGCAAAGCTTTCTGATCTTCCACACCAGGCCAATTCTTTTTCCTGTGTAAATAGAAGTTATTATATACTTTTCCTTTATATCATTTATCAGAGTTGTAGTTAAATACATATATGTCATATATATGCGTGTATATACATATATGTGTCATATATACATTGGATTTATTTAAAATCTACTTTATTTAAAATCTACTTTATCCCACTAAACTGTGATCTCCATGAAGGTGTAGTATAGTGTCTGGTGTGTTCAGTGCTTTCATTCCTAGTCTCTGACTCAGTATCTAGTGTCTAAAGGTATTACCTGATTATTGTTGAATATTCTTGTTATATTGTACCTCTTTTTCTTGGAGGGGAATTTTTAAATTTTATTTTAAGTTCTGGGATACATGTGCTGAACATGCAGGTTTGTTACATAGGTATACATGTGCCATGGTGGTTTGGTGCAGCTATCAACCCATCATCTAGGTTTTACGCTCCTCATGCATTTGGCATTTCTCCTTATGCTCTCTGTCCCCTCCAGCCCTGACAGGCCCTGGTGTGTGATGTTCCCTTCCCTTTGTCCCTCAGTTCTCATTGTTCAGCTCCGACTTATGAGTGAGAACATGTGGTGTTTGGTTTTCTGCTCCTGTGTTAGTTTGTTGAGGATGATGGTTTCTAGCTTCATCCATGACCCTGCATAGGACATGAACTCATCTTTTTTAGGGTTGCATAGTATTCCATGATGTATATGTGCCACATTTTCTTTATCCAGCCTATCATTGATGGGCATTTGGGTTGGTTACAAGTCTTTGCTATTCGTAAATAGCGCTGCAATAAATATACATGTGCATGTGTCTTATAATAGAATGATTTACAATCCTTTGGGTAGATACCCAGTAAAGGGATTGTTTGGTCAACTGATATTTCTGGCTCTAGATTTTTGAGAGACTGTGACACTGTTTTCCACAATGGTTGAACCAATTTATACACCCGCCAACAGTGTAAACGCATTCCTATTCCTCTGCCTTCTTGCCAGCATCTGTTGTGTCCAGACTTTTTAATGATCATACTCTAACTGGTATGACATGGTATCTCATTGTGGCTTTGATTTCCATTTCTCTAATGTTCAGTGATGATGAGCTTTTTTTCATATGTTTGTGTGCACATAAATATCTTCTTTTGAGAAGTTTCTATTCATATCCTTCACCCACTTTTTAATGGGGTTGTTTTATTTATATTGTACCTTTTAACTACCTTTCTTTTCTAGAGCACAAATATGCTATTGGATGACATACAAAGAACAAGTAGATTTCAGAACAACAATTACTGTTAGAAAAGTGAGAAAACTGCTGGTTTTAGGCCCTACTTATCTCAAAATGCTAAATTCCTGGATTGCTGATGTCAGTTTACCTTAGTCATCAAAACTGCTTAAGGTGTAAAAAGGGGATCCTAAATGCATGCACAGGGAGTGCCTGAATTCAAGAAGACTCTAATATCATAGTTGAGGGTATGGTGTTTGAGGGAATAATCAGGATAAATAGACATTTCATCATTTATATCATGGGCAATAGAAAAGAATGCTTATTGAGAAAAAAAATAATTTTATGAAGAACACATTAAAAGATAGTATAATAAATTTTTTACTGAGATGAGATTTTAAGAAAGGTAAATGAAATTAGAAATACTATAAGGAAGCACAAATTATAATAACACAAGAAAATATTTTTTAAAAGGTAAATAAAGTTAGAAATATTATAAGGAACCACAAATTATAATGACATAATGCAAAACTCTTTTTGTATTAATAAAGGTAGAAATGAACTCTGGAAAGCCAAATAATTGTATGGGAATAAATATAGGCAAGGAATTTAGATAAAATATCAAATAGATGAAAAAAGTTAAAGATGATAGTTATGAAGACAAAGACACAAATCTAATAGTTTTTTGTTTTTTCCTTTTTTTTTTTTTTGAGATGGAGTCTCACTCTGTCACTAGGGCTGGAGTGCAGGGGCACGATCTCGGCTCACTGCTACCTCTGCTTCCTGGATTCAAATGATTCTCCTGCTTCAGTCTCCCGAGTAGCTGGGATTACAGGCGCCTGACACTACACCCAGCTAATTTTTCATATTTTTGGTAGAGACCGGGTTTCACCATGTTGGCCTGGCTCGTCTCAAACTCCTGACTTTGTGATTCACCTGCCTCGGCCTCCCAAAGTGCTGGGATTACAGGCGTGAGCCACCTTGCCCAGCCCCTTATAAAGTTTTCGTACGTAATTTTGAGGACAATGTGTAAACAAATGGAATACAAATTAAAAGCATGTTTGGTAGAAAACTAATTTTTTCTGCTAAAGAGAAAATTCTATACATCTAAAAGAGTCCTTCACGTATTACAAAATTTAGAAAAGATAAATTCTCAAGTAAATTCTATTAAAATTATTTAACTATACGTTTAAAATTATATACTGTGTAAGCTCAAAGAGCAAACATTTTTTCATTAAAGAAAACTGTTGCTTGTTCTTAGTTTTCCTTTCTGCTTTGTTAAACATGAGAAGATAATGGAGAGGTTAGCGGGAAAACGAGCCAAACTGACTTCTCCCCAACTACCTTGTAATGCCAAGAGGGCTTAGGATGAATATCATCCAATTTATTCAACAAAATAATAAACTTAAAAAATCACCACAAAACTCCAGAATGAAAATCTGTGGTCTGAAAGGACAGGTAATCCATTGTTTAAATAATTGTTGAAAATATGGTTACACACTTTATGAAAGCAATTCTGTTTGAAAGTAAAGACATACAGCAAAAAACGAAAGTAAACAATAAAATTTGTTCTAAAATCCCAAATTATACAAACACAAATCCAACAGTATTAATTCCAGTTACTAATTATTTAAAAATAGCTGAAGACAGAGATGCAAAAAATTATTAAAATATTTCTTGCAAATCTACATAATAAGGAAATGGAAAACAAATAAAATGCTCCATTAAATAGGATTGGATAAATAAACTGTGATATATCCTTAAAAACAAAAGGCTCTTCCTATTCTAAAACTTTTGTTTTATCAAGATATTTAATGAAATGTGAACATATTCAAAATATGTGTTTAATGATGAAGACAGCTTATAATAGTACTATAATTATTTCAAATAATTGTATAATATATTGTAATAAGTTTAAATAAGAAAAGTTAAACATTTTTTTATAAATTGCTTTAGCCATTTTGATATGCCTGAAGTATGTTTAGAGTTTAAATGAGTAAGATCAAATTTGAATATGTAGAAAAGCTTGGGGGCTAAAATGCCATATCTATTAATTTCAATGATGTTCATTATTAAAAACCAAAAAGAAACCCAGAAAAGTATGCTTATAATATTAAGATAAAACGAGCTGGAAATCTAAGCCACAAAAAGATCCTTATTTGTATATCTTTAAATGAAAAATTAAAATCAGGAAGTCACCTGAGGTATCTCATGTTTCAGTATCTGGCAAACTTCATATAGAACTCATAAGCATCTTTTGATGAATAATCTGAGAAATTTTTATAATTAATAAATAAGATTTTTCTTAAAATTTTTAAAACATACTGTTTTTCCAAAGGGAGTGAAAAAGTAATGATGACAAATAGGTTCAATTACATATAGCTGGAGTCAGAAAACAAGCTTATGTAATCTAACTCCTTTTTTTAAGAGTATGTGCATCCTCACCTTTAATAAATACTGCCAACATTTAGAAATCTGACAATGTCCAGGACTGGCAAAAGTGTCAAATGTGATGGGTGTGAAATGGCATCTCTCTGTAGCAGGTGCTGGAGTCAGTCTGGCCTTGGAGAGGAACTTAGACAGTTTTAGCAAGAATATTTTATAAATGGTATTTGATATTGTCTAAGATTAATGGGAAATAAAAACATGCTGCTTAGAAATAATTATCCATAGCTCTAAAAGTGTTTAACAATGAGAACACGTGGACTTAGGGAGAGGAGCATCACACACTGGGGGCAGTTGGTGGGGGTAGGGGAGAGACAGTTGGGGGTGGGGAGGGTGGGGAGTATGGGGAGGGATAACTTGGGGAGAAATGCCAGATATAGTATGTAACTAAAGTAAAAATAAAGTAAAATAAAATAAAAATAAAGAAAACTTTTTTTCTAATGTAACAATATATAAGATTTTAGAGAAAAGAACAACTTGAAATAAATCAGAAACACTTTTATATTATAATCATTCTTTTAATATACTTCAAATTTGTACTTAATAACTTTTCTCCTCCTTCACATCAGAGACAACACGTTGTATGTATTCTGGGAGAAATTTATATTTCTCTAAATCAACTTCTGGGGGGGGGGAAGTGCCACTTTCAAAACCCTGCATGATCCATGTCTCAAATAGTTTAAAATGGTCTCTTAATTCATGGCTTTCTTCTAAACAGAACTGCTTCCCACTTTGAAAACCATGTCTAGTTTATTTGTTAATTCTAGTTGCCCAGTAAGTTTTAAAGCATCGTCCAGACTTCAGGCAAGAAAATTAGCTCTTTGTGGTCGTTCCTGGAGTTCTCTACTGAGAACTACATGAATTCTATACTTTAAAGATTGATTATTTTCAGTAATTGAAAACCAGCTCTTCCTACTCATAAATACTAGATTCTGTTTACCTTCTACTGAAGAGGTTGTGGTCATTTTTTGGAATTGAATTTATTTCTAAGCCGGGGTCAGGGCATGTCTCCTGAGAAACAGCGACAGGGCAGCATAGTGGACGAATCACTACACCACCAGTGAATACCTCTGAGTTGGCTCGCAACACCAGCATGCACGGCCAAGAAACATGCGAAATTCTAACTCTTATGATTTTTAGTTTCTGTTTTTGTGTTTTTTAGACAATCTCGCACTGTCGCCCGGGCTGGAGTGCAATGGCGCTATCTCGGCTCACTGAAACCTCCACCTTCAGGTTCAGGCGATTCTCCTGCTTCAGCCTCCCCAGTAGCTGGGATTACAGGCACACACCACCACATCCAGATAATTTTTTGTATTTTTATTTTAATATAGACGAGTTTCACTATGTTGGCCAGACTGGTCTGGAACTGATCTTGTGATCCACCCACCTCAGCCTCCCAAAGTGCTGGGATTACAGGTGTGAGCCACCATGCCCAGTCTAACTCTTTTTATATTGCAAATCATTATTTCAATTTCTTCCTTAGATTTGGGTTACTGTTGATGAATAACTAAGATTATCACTAATATGTATAATGTTTCCTCAGAATTACATTTTGTAAGTAATAAGAAATATTTTAAATCCATAAATTAGATAATGGATTCACCTATATTTTTACCCAAATAAGAAATTTAAAAATTTACAGGATTAATTATAGATATAACATTTGTTGCTTGCAGTTGCATGAATGTTATGTAGGGAGAAGAGTTGATCCTGCAAATAAATAACTATTCAACCTTGAATTTCACCTTTGTTTACTTAAATTTATTTTTGATAATGTCTTTTTTGTTGTTGCTGTTTTGATTTTGCTTTTTGAGTCATGGAAAATGATTTCTAAAGAGAAATACAATATGACTATCTTTCTTCCAAAAGAAACATAACACTTATATAGAAAACTTTCAACTGTGAGGCAATATCTACCATAATCATTAAGGCAGACGGTTTACCTTCATATAATATTCAATTATCTCTTAGCTACCTATACGTTAAGTATATAATGTTAAATGTTGAGTGCCTTGTATTTATTCCATACAGGCTTAACAGTGTTATAATTGCTTCACCTTTTTGATTTGTATCATTTGAGTTTTGATGATGTTAGTATTCTACTGAATTTTAAAAAAACCCTTTTGTTTGTACCACGTATTCCTCAGGTAGAACGAACAAACAGACATTATTGATGCAAGCTGCTGGCTTTCTCTGCTTTCTTGGAGTTTTCTGTGTGAGTTCATGTGTATCTACCTGTATAAACCAAATTAAACTATAATTCTCAATGAATCTTAAAAGTCTCTCCAAGTAAGTGAGATAAGGAGGTGCCTACAGCTTCCATGATGCTAACTAAAAGGAACACCTCATTAATAATCTATCTCAATCTTTTTCTGGCCTTTATTGAATTTCAATTTGCAATTAATTTATTTCTGTGATTATTTGATAAATGTCTATCCTCCCCACTGTGTTTTAAGCATGTCAGAGCAAAGATCACTTTTCTTTTGTTCATCATTGTACCCTCACACTTAGGGCAGGATTTAGCTGAAGAAAATTCAAATAACAGAGCTACAGAGAGAATATAGGCTGCAGAAATACTGGCCTAACTCTTGAGGGTCCTTTCAGGGGACAAATCAGCTTTTCCTTATCTGTGTTTTTATGCTCTTTGGCTCAAAACACCCAGAAAAAATATGGCTCAAATTGTTCTCAGGCAAGGCCTGAGACCCTTGCCTGCTTCTTGGCAAAAATAACACAGGGCACGTGAACTGATAGACACACAAACTGTGTACAGTGAATGAATAGTAATTCCTCACAGAAAATCCAGGTGTTGTTACCAGACCATAGCAGTGATGGATACCAGGAAAGCAAAACTGAGAGATGCTCATTATAGAGAAGAAGCAAATGATTCTACAGTTCCAATAAGTTCTTCACAATAGCAATATCAGAAGATATACAAAAAAGGTATCACATTTCCTTTAATGTCAGTTTCCCCTCAAAGTAACCAACAGCAAGTTAATTCATCTTACATTAAAATGTTTGTGCCAACAGATATGTTGGAAGGATTATCCGGACTGTATACCAAGATGGCTCATATCTCTAATGTATTTTTTAAATCTTATGAAGTATTTTTCCCTTACATTGCTACTCCATGAAGGCAGGGACCATGTCTGTTTATTGTACCTCTATATTCCTAGTACATGCTCAGAGCCTGGCACAAAATATGCACTTAAATATTACTGAATGAATAAATCAAGGAAAGACTACAGAGGACTTCTAACTGGATGCAGTCCTATTTGATCTCCTTCCCTTATGGGAACTAAAAATAAGTTAAGACTGGAATTATTTTAAGATGTTTTTTACATAAATTTGAAATACAGGCTAGCTACAAATACTTCAAATTTGCATATAAAAACATCTTAAAATAATTTCAGCCTTAACTACTTTTCAGTTCTCCTAAGAAAAACAAACAAAGCCAAACCTAGAGTTTCAAAATGAAAATATCTGTGTCACTTCTGGATTATGTTCAGCCTAAGATTCTCATGAAACATTTTAGGAGGATAGAAAATGGTGTAAGGTGATCTTGTGCTAGTTTGTCTCTGCTCTGCAGCAGAAAATAAGACCTTCATAGACAGGTTTGAGAGCTTAAATTCCTACAAAATAGTTCTCAAAGTATGAGGAGCTAAATATTGACACTAATTCATCTAGTGTGGTATTATTTTCCTGAAATAATCCTCCTTGGCAACTTGTCATGAAAATCTATCAGATGGACAAGTTTCTTCGTCTACTGAATTTTTTCTGCTGACATCTCCATTAAGTGATACTATTAATTCTGTTCAAAAGTGTAATTTTTTTTCATTTGTACTATCTACTGGAGCCTGAGATAGTCATACTGACTATTCCTCACATTTCATTTTTTTCTAACTATAAATTATGGTTTCCTTGAAAGCAAATAAGCTTTCTTGTGCTAATTCCTGGTTTCATTGGTTCACTACCCTACAGCCACTTCTCTAGCAAGAATTATTTGACTTTCTGTATCTTTGGTCAGATGAAGGCCCATTCAAACCAGTACTTTTGATCATATAGCAACTAGGTAATAGGAAGAGTACTAAGCTGAATTAAAATCCCATTAATAACTCTGACATGTATTAAATATTTGCCCTTGAGAATGTCTTTTTGTCCTAAATATTTGAAGCAATGTCCACAGAATGAGAGTAAGAATATAAACAGCAGGTCTGTTATATCAAATGGAACAGCATATAAGAATGGCTAGCACACTGACAGAATCATGACAAGTATTCAACATGCTTATTTTCTTCTTTCATTTCCAAACAGAAAATGGCTACATTTTTCTGACCCAGTAGACTACTAATAACTGAAAAGTGTTCCTCAGCTATAAGGTGGATTTACATTGCCTAATAAACACTCTAATCTGCTAACTATCTATATAGAGACTAAATGGAAGCTTATGCAAAAATCTAATGTAAATTTTTCTTCTAGTATCATTCAAGGCAGGACATAAATTTGTCTTTGTCTATCATACACCTGTAAATAATTATATTAGATCAGAAGTGTTTATTTTCTCTTTATCTGATATATGATATTGTTGTCACTTTGTATCTGAAATTGAAATAAGATTAGAGACTGTGTCAAACAGCTAGATATAACTATCGTATTTAACCAGCATATTACCATGACCTAACATAGTGCCTAGAACCTATTGAATATTGAACAAATATAGATTGGAGAAATCAAAGAATATAAATGAATAAAGAATAATATGAATGATGAAGATTTTTCTGTGTTTATATTCAAATATCTAAACATACTCTTCAAACCTTCCTGTAGGGAGGCTCTCACTGCCCACTACATACCAATAAATCATAGACACTTCAATCCAGTTCTTTAAGCCCAGAATTAGACTGACAGTACTAAGTACTTTGTTCAATAATGCCTACTGCTTAATAAAATATACAAATCATGCAAAGTAAATGTGACATTGTAATATGTGCTATATAAACAGTGCTATTCGTTTTGCCCACAATGTTAAAGACAGAGTATACAACTTTAGCATTTTAAATATGAGATGTTAAAGCAAAACCAGAAGAAAATAAATGAGATCATTTAACGGTTTGCAACAAGCTAATCTGGCAGCGGGGGGAAGCCCTTTGTATTAAAGTGAATGTGATCTTGGGTAAATGAGGCTATCTGCATCTCCGCTTCAGAGACAACAACAAAAGGCAGAAATTAAGAACAGTGCCACAGAGCACAAAGAAGAGTGTGAAACCCAAACTGGTGGAAAAGAGCATTGGAAGATGAACTGTCTGGTTAAATATTATAGAACAGGCAAACTTTAAATTACATATGGGAATTTTCACAGGAAAGATTGGGAAAAGGCATTCCAGAAAGAAGAAGCAACATGTACTAAGATAAAAAATAAAAGATAATATGTGGTATAAAAGAAATGTGAGGTATGTGGCTTGAGGGCAGCCGAACGATGAGCTAGACTCATGCTAGGCCTGATTAGTGTGGCTAAGACATTTGAGTTACAAACAAAATCAAAGATAAGATATTAAGAATTCTGAGCAAAGAATAATGTATCGAACCTATTTATACAGTTGTCTCTTGGTGTTTGTGGGGGATTGATTCCAGGACCTTTTCGGAATACCAAACCATAAGGCGCTCAAGTACCTTATATAAAATGGAACAATATTTGCATGTTCCTTATACTTTAAAATCTCTAGATTATTTAATAACACTTAATGCAATGTGAACATTATATACATAGTTGTTATAATGCATTTTTCTTATTTGTATTTTTATTGTTTTTAAAAATATTTTTCAGCTGCGCTTGAATAGAAAATGCAAATAGTGACATGATTAGACTTTATGTATTAAAAAAGCATGCAGGATGCTAAAAATAATAAAATGAAGCAGTATGGGGAAGATCTAGTAGATAAGAAGGATTACAGTGATTTTAAAGGAGCCATTATCTGGACATGAATTTGTTGAATTGAAGAGAAAATGGAGTATCTTTTTCCCATAGACTAACTGAAATGAAGAAATATTGTAGCAAACCTGTTTACTTTGTTATCAGGATCTTGAATTTAAAGGAGTACATGTAATAAATTCAATTTAACCCGTTCATTTAGAGCCAGAGAGAAAAGGCAGGAAGTCTATTGTGAATGTGTTGTGGGTGTTGTGAAAGGGGCTTAAGAAAAAAGCAAAGTCTGGAGAGATTGCTGAAGATAAAAAATGATACAGTTAGCTAGGTAATACACAAAAGGATTTTCTATGAACACTAAAGTTTCAAATGAGATTTGCAATGGTACTGATCTACATGGCTACATAATTTCTCCCCTGGAAGATACCAAATTTTTAGATATTACGTATATACTTAAGGTAATTATTGGTGTTAGTCAAAGGAGTTTTTATCATATCAGTGCAGCAAGGTACTTGTATGAGTTGGGGCATGAAAATTTGTCGTGAAAATGATATGGTTGATAAGGGTGTAAAGTGAATAAGGTGGATAACGAGGGAAGAATAAATGAGTTCTAGAAATATAGATAACATCATAGACTAGAGATGATATAGGAAAGCTGAAATAGGGGAAATGGTGATTAGAGTGCAAAATATTTGAGTATACACTTTCAGACATGGAAAAATGTGAAGCCATAAGGAATTTTAAAGATTAATTTGTAATGAGTGGTTAAAAAGTTTCAGAGGTTCGGAAAGTGAAAAGAGAGAAGGAGGGAGGGTGGGAGGGAGAGAATGAAGGAAGGAAGGAAGGAAGCAAGGAAGGAAGGAGAGAGAGAAAAGAAATGAAGGAAGGAAGGAAGGAAGGGAGAGAAACAATGAAAGAAGGAAGGAAAAGGAGAGAAAGAAAGAGAAAAAGAGAAGAGAAAGAAAGAAAAAGAAAGAGAAGAGAAAGCAAGAATGAAAGGAAGGAAGGAAGGAAGGAGAGAAACAATGAAAGAAGGAAGGAAAAGGAGAGAAAGAAAGAGAAAGAGAGAAGCGAAAGAAAGAAAAAGAAAGAAGAGAAAGAAAAAAAGAAAGAAAAGAAAAGAAAGAAAGAAAGAAAGAAAGAAAGAAAGAAAGAAAGAAAGAAAGAAAGAAAGGAAGGAAGGAAGGAAGGAAGGAAGGAAGGAAGGAAGGAAGGAAGGAAGGAAAAAGGAAGAGAAAAGGAGAAGGGAATTTGATTATCAGGAAAAGGATTTGGACTTTGTTGTTTAGGCAGTGCTAACTGTTCAGCAACAAATATTTAAACTGATTAATAAAATGGCTAACAAAACGTGTTCAAACACGTTTTCTGTCTATTCAATTCCAGATAATTTCTAAAAATATACAATAGAATTACCAATTCAAAGCATCATCTGAGTCAATTTCAACTGAACTCCTTTGTGCTATTTATAATGGTCTCAGTATCAAGGTGGTTAAAGGTCAATTGATTGTCTGTTAGTATAAATAGTACAAATTTATGTTATGTCATTTCAATTGGGAGATTTTCTTAAGACATTACTTATTGATTTATTTCCTTGGCAAATGTGCCACTAAAGCAGTAATTTGCTATAGAAATATTACATTATACTTTCAGTATCTAACATAACTGTTGTTTTAAAGTTAAATATTTTTAATTTTCTTATTATATGTTATACTGCTTTTTCTCAATATTTTATCAAGATTTCATCTAACTAAATTTGTTTAAGATTGTGTAAATTATACTTAAAGAGTTAAATATTACAAAAACATAATTTCTCATGGTAAAAATTGTGGCAGAAAGATAGTGGACTATATATTAAAATGTTCCCTATCTTACTTCCCTATCTTACTTTTTAAAAAAATCTCCACGTATTTTATAAGGTTTAAATCACCAAATAAGTAAAAAATAAAAATGTCAAATCCTTAATAATAAAAGAGAGATTCCAGAGTCTGCCAAAATGGCCAAATAAAAACAACTCTGGAGCATATTTCCCAGCGAGAGCCACGCAGATGGCAAGTGATCTCTGCATTTCCAACTGAGGTACCAGGTTTATCTCAATGGGACTGGCTGGACGGTGGGTGTAGCCCAAGGAGGGCAAACTGAGGCAGGGTGGGGTGCCGTCTCAACCCAGAAGCGCAACTGGCCAGAGGACCTCCCCCTCCTACCCACTGGAAGCCACTGGGGACTTTTCCAGCCAGTCCAGCACTCCAGTTCAGATCCTGCGCTTCTCATGATCTTTACAGCCCACAGACCAGGAGATTCCACCAAGCCAACAAGTGCCATGTGATTCCAGCACAGATCTGAGTGGCCATTTCAGCTGGCACCACAGGTTCTCAGCACAAATCTGGGTGGCCGTTTGGCGGGCACCTGGAACACCTGCGAGACAGAGCCTCCCACTACCCTGAAATAAGGAAGGATGAAGTAACAGAGCCAGGTGATTTGGCTTGGGAGGTCCCACCCCCACAAAGACCTGCAAACTGAAACCCTCTGGATTGACAGTTTCACAGCCAGCACAGCAGTTTGAGCTCAGCCCAGCAGTTTGAGCTCAACCCAGGACAGTCCAGCTCTGTAGGGGGCAGGGTGCCCACCATTGCTGATGCAGTTCTAACCTTACCTGTGTAAACAAAAGTGCAAGGAAGTTTACACAGCAGCTGAACAGAGGCCACAGCAGCTCAGCAGTGCCTCTGCAGGGAGATTGTGACTAGACTCCCTCCTTGCAAGGCAGGGCATCTCTGAAAAAAGGCAGCAGCAGCATGTCAGGGACTTATAAATAAAACCCCACATTCTGGGGACAGAGTCCCTGGGAAAAGGGAGGTTGTGAGTTCTGCTACAGCAGACTTAAATGTCCCTGCCCAGCAGCCCTAGAGGGAGCAACAAAGCTCCCAGCACAGCACCTGATCTCTGATAAGAAACAGACTACCTCCTCAAGTAGCTCCCTGACCCCCGTATATCCAAAAAGACACCTCATACAGGAGAGCTCTGGCTGACATATGGCAGATACTCTTCTGGGATGAAGCTACCAGAGAAAAGAACAGGCAGCAATCCTTGCAGTTCTACAGTCCCCATGGGTAATTCCCAAGCAAGCAGGGTCTGGAGTGGACCTCAACCAGTCTTCTGGCAGAAGGGCATCACTGTTAGAAGGAAAACTGAAAAACAGAAAGAAATAGCTTCAACATCACAGAGAGGACATCCACTCAGAGACCCCATCTGAAAGTCACCAACTTCAAATAACAAAGGTAGACAAATCCATGAAGATAGGAAGAAACCAGTGCAAAAAGGATGAAATCACCAAAACACAAAATGCCTCTCCTCCTTCAACACATCACAACTCCTCACCAGCAAGGGAACAAAACTGGACAGAGAATGAGTTTGATGAACTGATAGAAGCAGGCTTCAGAAGGTGGGTAATAACAAACTTATCTGAGATAAAGGAACAAGTTCCAAACCAATGCAAAGAAACTAAGAACCTAGAAAAAAGGTTAGACAACATGCTAACTAGAATAACCAGCTTAAACATGACTTGATGGAGCTGAAAAACACAGCACGAGAACTTTGCAAAGCATACACAAGTTTCTATAGCAAAATCAATAAAGCAGAAGAAAGGATATCTAAGATTGAAGATCAACTCAATTAAATAAAACAAGAAGACGAGGTTAGAGAAAAAACACTGAAAAGAAATGAACGGAGCCTCCGAAAATATGGGATTATGTTTAGAGACCTAATCTACATTTCATCACTGTACCTTAATGTGACGAAGAGACTAGATCCAAGCTGTAAAACACTCCTCAGGAGTGTTTTATACAGGAGAACTTTCCCAACCTAGCAAGGCAAGCCAACATTCAAATCCAAGAAATACAGAGAACACCACAAAGATATTCCTCAAGAAGAGCAACCCCAAGGAATATAATTGTCAGATTCACCAGGGTTGAAATGAAAGAAAAAATGCTAAGGCAGCCAGAGAGAAAGGTCGAGTTACCGAAAAAGGGAAGCCCATCAGACTCACAGTGGATTTCTCAGAAGAAACTCTACAAGCCAGAAAAGAGTGGGGGCCAATATTCAACATCCTCAGAGAAAAGAACTTTCAACCCAGAATTTCATATCCAGCCAAACTAAGCTTCATAAGTGAAGGAGACATAAAATCCTTTATGGACAAGCTATTGCTGAGACATTTTGTCAACACTAGGCCTGCCTTAGAAGAGCTCCTGAAGGAAGCACTAAACATGGAAAGGAAAAACCAGTACCAGCCACTTCAAAAACACACCAAATGGTAAAGGCCATTGACACAATGAAGAAACCGTGTCAACTAACAGGCAAAACAACCAGCTAGCATTAAAATGGCAGGATCAAATTCACACGTAACAATATTAACCTTAAATATAAATGGGCTAAATGCCCCAATCAAAACACACAGACTGGCAAGCTGGATAAAATGACAAGATCCATTGGTGTGCTGTATTCAGGAGACTCATGTCACGTGCAAAGACACAGACACACATAGACTCAAAATAAAGGGATGGAAGAAGATTTACCAAGCAATTAGAGAGCAAAGAAAAGCAGGGGTTGCAATTCTAGTCTCTGATAAAACGGACTTTAAGCCAACAAACATCAAAAGAGACAAAGAAGGGCATTACATAGTGGTAAAAGGTCAATGCAACAAGAAGAGTTAACTATCCTAAATATCTATGCACCCAATACAGAAGCACCAAGATACATAAACCGAGTTCTCAATGACCTACAAAGAGACTTAGATACCCACACAATAATGATGGGAGACTTCAAGACTCCACTGTCAATAGTAGACAGATCAAGGAGACAGAAAATTAACAAGGATATCCAGGACTTGAACACAGATGTAGACCAAGTAAACCTAATAGACACCTGTAGAACTCTCCACTCCAAATCCACAGAATATACATTCTTCTCAGCACCACATCACACCTACTCTAAAATTGACCACTGATTGGTAGTAAATCACTCCTCAGCAAATGCAAAAGAACGGAAATCATAACAACCAGTCTCTAAGACCACAGTGCAATCAAATTAGAACTCAGGATTAAGAAACTGACTAAAAACTGCACAACTACATGGAAACCGAACAACCTGCTCCAGAATGACTACTGGATAAATAATGAAATGAGGCAGAAATGAGGATGTTCTTTGAAAAAAATAAGATTGAAGACATAATGTACCAGGATCTCTGGGACACATTTAAAGCAGTGTTTAGAGGGAAATGTATAGCACTAAATGCCCACATGAGAAGTGAGCAAAGATCTAAAATCAATTACCTATCATCATAATTAAAAAAACTAGAGGAGCAAGATCAAACAAATTCAAAAGCTAACAGAAGACAAGAAATAACTAAGATCAGAGCAAAACTGTAGGAGATAGAGACACAAAAATACACTTCAAAAAATCAATAAATCCAAGAGCTGGTTTTATTGAAAAGATCAACAAAATAGATAATCGGCTAGCCAGACTAATACAAAACGAAAGAGAAAAGAATTTAATAGATGCAATAAACAATGATAAAAGGGATATCACCACAGATTTCACAGAAATACAAACTAAACTACCATCAGAGATTACTACCAACAACTCTATGCCCATAAACAAGGAAATCCAGAAGAAATGGACAAATTCCTGGACACTTACACCCTCCCAACACTAAACCAGGAACAAGTTGAATCCCTGAATAGATGAATAACAAGGCCTGAAATTGAGGCAGCAATTAATAGCCTACCAACCAAAAAAAGTCTAGGTCCAGACAGGTTCACAGCCGAATTCTACCAGACGTACAAAGAGGACCTGGTATCAATCCTTCTGAAACTATTCCAAACAGTACAGAAAGAGGGAATCCTCCCTAACTCATTTTATGAGACCAACATCATCCTGATACCAAAACCTAGTGGAGACTCAACAAGAAAAGAAAACTTCAGGCCAATATCCATGATGAACATAGATGCAAAAATCTTCAATAAAATACTGGCAAAATGAATGGAATAGCACATCAAAAAGCTTATCCATCACAATCAAGTAGGCTACATCCCAGGGATGCAAGGCTGGT